>BQNB010004278.1:83216-104000 GCA_026074375.1 Tanacetum coccineum
GTGTCATAGTTTGAAAAGTATCAAACTATCAATATATACGTATACTGATACCTTTCAAACTATGAAAATTATCCATATAGAGTGTATCTCTTCCCCAAAATCTTAATCCTCTTTTTCTTTTATACTCCGTAGCATACAAGAATCTAGCCAGATAGCCACAGATATTAACCATGAATGTTTATTTGTATTTATTTACGCATAAGTTTTCCACATGTTACCCACAACTTGGGAGCCTAAAAAGCAATTATATATATTTAGTGACTTAGAGTGCTAGGTACCATAACATCATAACACCGCAACATGAGCGTCACATCAACTTTAACACCATAACACCAACACACCAAAATACTTCTCTAATCATAACACCTAATAACACCACCTTTTTAGGACTCGCCCTTATTTTTTCATAACACCCTCTAAACAAACTAAAATATTTCATTCATTAAACAACATTACACATTACAATACTTAAAAAAAACATACGGAAATTAAAAACATGCTAAAAAATACAAAAAAAAACATACGCCCAACGAATAAAAGTCTTCATTTTGGTCTTCGTGTTCAACTTCATGCCAAATATGCTCCATAAGGTTTTGTAGAAGACTAATATGTGTTTCTTGGTCCCGTAATTTTTTTGCTTTTCGACGTTGCACTTCACATCTTTCAACTCATGTACGTTGCATATTTTTTGATGGATTAGCATACACATCGTTCCAGTCAGTAACCGCCATTTTTTGGTCTTCTAAAATCATGTTATGCAATATGATGCAAGAATACATGATTCTATGTAAGCTATTGAGATGGTATTGACGTGCCAGTTGTTGTATTCCCCAACATCCTTGGAGAACACCAAAAGCACGTCCGACTTCCTTTCTTGCACTTTCTTGACGCTTTTTAAAGTAACTAGGTTTCGAGTCATTTGCGACCGTGAATGATTTGATGAATGTTGCCCACTGTTGGTAAATTCCATCGGCTAAGTAATACCCCTTTTCATACCCGACACCATTTACCACAAACGGAGCTACATGGGCTTCGTCATCAAGAAGGTCATTAAATAACGGAGAATTATCTAAAACATTAATATCGTTAGCCCAAAAAACGCATGCCAAATCCAAAAATCATGTGAAGCAACAACTTCAAGCATTATAGCTGGGTATTTTTTTATCCCCCCTACTGTATTGTCCTTGTCATGATACTGGACAATTTCTCCATTTCATTGCATACAATCAATGCTTTCAAGCATTCCCGAAAAACCATGACGCGTAACATGTTGATTATATATTTTTTCAACATCTTCCAACGTTGGCTTTCTCAAATACTTCGACATGTACAAATCAATACTACACTTATTAAAATGTAATAGACAATCACGTGCAGTATGCTTACTCATTTGCAAATATTCATCAAGCGCATCAGGTGTGTTGTCGTAGGCCAATTGGCGTATGGCGGATGTGCATTTCATAATAACACTAAGACTCATTCGACCCGTAGCATTGGGTCGGACTGTAAAGAATTTAAAATGCTTTGGAAGAGGATCGGCCGTGTAAGTGCTAATGCCTTTGACAATTTTTAAAAATAGTTTTCGGCTCATACGGTATCTTCTTCGAAAATAGTATAAAGGATACTACAATAAACATCAAAATAGTCGCCCACCAAACATTCTTCCCCCCTCTCGATCATGATGGATCGGTTACATGTAAGCCGGGGACGATTTTCTACTTCTACTAAACGTTCGTGATACTCGTACGCTTGTTGAAGAAAGTAAACGTTGGTTTCATCATCGACTTCGAAAGAGTCCAGTTGTTGTTCTTCATTGCCGTCATTTGGATTCATTGCGAAAAATGAATTCATTTTGTGTAGAGAGTGTTTGTGTTTTGTGTGTGTAAAATGGTTAATACGGGGTATAATATATATAGGGTGGGTATTTAAGAAAAAGAAATTTTTTTTTTCGAAAAAATAGCTGTTATAAAGACGTTGAGGAGGTGTTTTTAAAAAAATCTTATTAAAATCAACGAACACTTCTTGAATAACAATTCAAGAAGACAACACAACAAATATGATATGATCTCAAACAAAAACTGGTTACCACTGCTACTCAGGTGTAACCCTATTATCTATATTGATAATAGTCTTACAAAGAATACAAACGAGATCAAGATGATCAACAACAAAAAATCTAAAAAGATATTAGGGTTTTTAGAGAGAAAAAGATGAAGCATGAATTATGATCTGAAGACGCGTATCATCTAGCTTAAATAGCAGGTCCAACTTTAAGACTTGGCAACTTTAGTCCTTCAGGAATCAACCACTCTCCAAATGCAACTAAACCAGTTACACCCTACAAAACAAGTTCTAGAAATAGCAAAATAAGTCCCTTGACTTTGATTTCCACGTAAAGTTATAATTTTAACATCCTCCCTTAACTTTAGCCTAGAAAGTATCAGTCATTCCCATTTTTAAAATCAATTTTTCATGTTGCATTTTATCAAGACCTTTAGTTAAAACATATGCTGTTTGCTCAGCAGTACAATCTTTTTTGTTTCAGTAACTCTTGAAATAATTTTTTCTCTTACAAAATGTAAGTCAATCTCTAAATTCTTTGTTCTTTCATGTAAAACAGGATTAGCTGCAATTTTAATTGCAGCTTGACTATCACAACAAACCTTTGCAGGAAAAAATGTCCCTAGTTTAAATCTTGTAAAATCTTTAAGATCCAAACAGTCTCTGAAGTTGCAGAGGCTATGGCTCAATATTCAGCCTCTGTAGAAGACTTAGAAAGGGTTTTTTTTTTGTTTTTTGATTTTCCAAGACACTAATGAACCATTGAGAAAAATACAGAACCCAGTAACAGATTCCTAGTTAATACACACTTAGCCTAATATTCATTAACAAATATTTCAAGAGAAGTATTTTTGTTTTAGAAATATGAATGCCCTTACTTGGAGAGCCTTTCAAGTACCTAATTACTCTTAAGGAAATCTTAAGATGAGACTTTAAGGGCTTATGTATAAACTGACTTAGATAATGAACAGAATAAGCAATATCATGCCTAGTTTGAGTTAGATAGATAAGCTTTCCTATCAACTTTTGATACTCAGTTATATTATCAATAACAGGATCAAGATTAGAAGGTTCACTAGTAACAGAAACATTCTGCTCAAAAGGAATAGTAAAGGGTTTACAAGCAAGCAAACCAAACTCAGACAACAAATCCAAGCAATACTTTCTTTGGGACAAACAAACACCATCAGCAGTATCAATTACCTTAATTTCTAAAAAATACTTAAGTTTACCCAAATCTTAAATTTGAAACTTGGTTTAAAAAAAAAATTAAAGCTCTCAATTTCATGAATATTGTTTCCAGTGATGATTATATCATCAACATATACCAAAAGAGCAACAAAATTTCCTTTCTCAGATTTAGTAAAAAGTGAGTAGTCACTTTGTTGTTCCCTCTTAGTTAGTGAACCATAACTACAAAGTTATCATTAACTAACTCATGGCAAGTAAATAAAGTAAAGTATTTATTCTTAGAAAAGGTTGTGTGTAAGTAAAGATAAACAATAAGTAAAAGACACAAAAATAACTTTTCAACGTTTAACTTTTTTTATTAAGAATTATACCCTATTGTATGCAGAACTACAATGGGGATTGAATGACAATGTGTGTATGTGTGTGATCTCCTCACTAATAACTTTGCAAAAACATAAAGTGTTATGCAAAGTTAACTACTATGCTAACCAACGGAGCTATCTTAAGGACTTAGTAGATTTTGGAAGAGTAGATGTGTTTGAGAAAGATATGAATTTGAATGCGCTAACTTAACATCTACTCCATTACAAGAGTTCTATTTATACTACTTAGGTAGGGTCACACCTGAATGGGCGGTAAGTACTAATCCCAAAGTTGATAGGCTAGTACATTTTTACAACTTTGTCTCTATTACAATTTCTATTCTAAGTATGGGACAAATGCTCTTTCCAAGTTCAGTCCTGACACTGAACTTGTCTTATACCCTATTCAGGATAGTTTGACTTCATGAGATAAGAGCTTGGACTTATCTGCTTTCAAACTATTCTGCCTATTCTTCAGTCTCTTGTCTTTAGGGTCTTCTAGTTATTGGAGATCATATAGGGCTTAGTGAGTTTATTGCCACAACTCATTGAACCCATCACCTTCTTCTTTTGCTCAGGCTTCATTTACTGAGTACTGCGGTACTGAACGCTAGAGTCTTTCTTGTAGATTCGGGCTGAGCATCTTGAAGGTAACTCACTGAGCGACTATTCACTTAGTGACCTTAAATTGTTAAAGGATATTTACACTTAGGTTATTTTATATTTAAATCCTAAGTTAAAGATCAGTGGGCAATGAAATTGGCCCAACAATCTCCCCCTATTTGGATATAAATATAGCCTATGTGTTTAATCAGTTTAGTTCAGCGTGAGTGAGTTAAATCTCTCAGTTCTTCTCACCACTGAAGTTATACAGAAGACTTTTTAAGGCATATTTCGAGTTCAACAAAAAGTAACTTCATAATCGATTACAAGGCCCATTTCATCTATTACAAAAGATCAACAAAAATTAACAACAAACAAACACAAATTAAAATAATAACATAAGAGTACTCAGTCCATCTCATATCCAATAGCTTCCAACTTGACCTTCTTTGACTTGAGCTTCTCTTGGTCAGGATGTTCAACAATGAGTTTCTTTAATTTTATGTTGAACCTTGCCTTTTCAAGTGACCAAACCATAGAAGCCGATACAAGGTACGAAACAAGAGCGTCTATCCCTACTTTGTTAATGTCACTCCATCTTTGAAATGCTTGGTCACAAAATTCATTAGTGAAGAAGATCCCAAGCTCAGGTTCTTCGATGACCATATTGTTGACGAAGGGGACATTTTCAAGAAGAGCTCGATTGCATTCTAATCCAGGATTTTTGGTTTCAGGCTCAAGTTCCATGTGTTTCCTCTTTCTTTTTAAGGATTTGGATAAGGCTTGTATCTTTCATACCTTTTTCCCAAGGATGTCATCAGATCTTTAACTATGCATTGTTTTTTTCTTTTTCAATAATTGGACCCAATTCATCCAACTCAGTGATCCCAAAGTCTCCAAACTTGAATGGGTTATGGACATCAAAGTTCTTTTTGTCATTGTTCCTATACACCTTGGGTACTGCAGGCTTAGAGTTGGGATGGATTTTAACATTAGTGATAGGCTCTGGCTTGAGTCTGTTTGACATAGTCCACATGTACTGCTCAACTCTTTTCTTGTTGAGCTCTGTCAGCCTTTTAAGCTTCTTAGTGTGTTGCCTCTTGTGAACCTGCATCTCAGCATCCTGAGCCTTTTTAAACTTTTCACCTGCCTTTGCACTGATGACTTTCTTTAGATCAATTCCAATCTTTTCAGCCTCTTCTTGGACAATCTTTATTACTTTAGTCTTGGTCATTGCAAGTCTTTTGGCTTCTTCCTCAGCCTACTTGATATGATCTTCCTTGTCTAAGTGTGCACGAATTTGTCTTCATGAGTCGAATAATTTTCTCCCATTTATCGTGTATGTGACAAGGGTTGGATCAATCAGGATCAGGGTGGCATAATATGAGGCTTTAACCCACTTTGTTTGTGCATGTTGATCATTCAGTGGCATACCTTTTCCTTCTCTTTGAGGAACTGAAGGTTCAAGCTGGGATGTGCTTATGATTGTGTTGTGATGTGTATTTTTACAAGCTTTAAATTTATAATAAACTAAAATAACCGATTTTTTACTAAAAACACCAACAATCAGCAATTATAAAACCCTATTCGAGTGATATAGTATTAGGTGAAGTCCTATAGGTCCCGTTCCACGAGAATTGTAGCAATATGCACTATATTGTTTTAATCAAAGGGTGAGAACGAAAAGCTGGGAGACGAGTGTTGTCGACACGGGGGGCTGGGGGGCGTGTATACGTCTGGGGGGGGGGCGTTTGGGGGCTGGTTGGGGGGGTGTGGGGTGGGGGTTGAAATGGGGGGTGAGGATGTCACTGAAGACAGGTTGGGCCGGGACGTCGTTGCGCTAGACGCTAGAGTCTATCTAACTGCATTGTTTACTTGAGTATACATACCAGGAGGTTTCGCATCGATGCTATCTCTGCAGGCTTCTCTCATCACCCCACATGCATCTGCAAACCCCCCCCCCGCATGATTCCACATAACAGAAAAATAGAGATCGACAAGACTTTATTTAAAATAAACAAAAACAAACAGTCATGAATAACGGGTAATTACCATAACAAACATATATACCAATAATGACATAGAATCCTTTGGCCTATATACGACCATCATCAAAGCGCATTACGAATATTTTATCAAATATGCAGAAATATGAATTCGTCCCAACCCGGTCGGTCAACATAAAGGAAGGTCTTAAACATTAGTCCACTTGGGTTGTTTATCAATTTACCACATAATTCTCACAAGTATGATATTAAACTCATAGACAAATGGTTCAAAAATACATCAAGTCAATAACCATTCGGCCCGTTTTCAATTGCAATGATATACCAAAAGATAAATAAGGATCCAAGCAAGATAACATCAAGTTCATAAACATGTATATTCATAAGTCATAGCAAAATCATCCAAATATTATTCATGTTTCACATATGAGAGCAAAGTAACAATACCAATATTTTGACTAACATAACCACCAATCCTAAAACTAACAATTCCATGATCAACCAACAACCAAATGCTACTGAGATAACCAAAAATATGTCACCTAACTTCTGGAAATTCAACAACGTATCACCAAATGGAGTGTTTGGTAACAAGGTTTATGGTGATGATCTTAAGAAAATTTGGTGTGAATCCTCTAAGAATCAAGGTGATAAGTGTTAAGCTTATGACATGAATTGATATATTGGCTAGATATGGTGTTAGAATTCTAGAAATTCATGGCTATAGTGGTGGTTTGTGGTGGTAGTATGGTGGTGAAATGGTGGTAAGTGGTGGATTAAAGGGGTGTTTGGATCATTGGATCCAAGGACCCTCACACTCCCTTAACTCCCTCCCAAAGGCTTTAGAGATTGTGTGATTATGATGTATGAAATTGTATGAGAGATATATCAAATGGGAGAGCCAAGGAGGGTATTTATAGGCTTTTCAGGAGCTAAAGTGCGACGCACACACTTATTTGTGCGTCACACTTAGTTAGTTAATGCACTTAGCATTTAATTGCATTTAATTTTCTTCACCGCCTCAAAAGTGCACCGCACTTTGGGTAAAACCGCCGCACTTTGGGTGTTTAAAGGATTTTTAATTCTGGTGAAAAAGTGTGCCGACTTTCTGCAAATGCGACGGTACTTTTGTTTTGTTTTTAGTATTGGCCTTTTTATGGTTATTGTTTTTTTTTGTAGATAATTGAATTCCGCTCGCGTGGCCGCTTGAACCAACTAAAACGGAGTTTTCGTACGTGACCGATTTAGGACAAAAACAGTGAATAGGTGTCGGGAAGCATTCAGCTTGAGTTTACTTCATCGTTAAAGCTTCAAATCTTCGTGTATTCTTCCGTTTTCTTCCACGACACGTTCCAATAACCTACAATGACAAATATATTCTATTCTATACCAAAAGTTCTTATATTTAACCAATTTATATATAAAATATATATATATATATATATATATATATATTATAATATATAAAGGATTAATTATTGATAACACATATAAAAACATGTATAATTTGAGCGTTATCAAATCCCCCCACACTTAAAACTTTGCTTATCCTCAAGCAAATCTAAGAAAAGAAATTTTATAAACAAGGTCCTGGACGAGCGCATTAAGAACAGTTTATATCAAATATGCATAAATATGAATTTGTCCTAACCCGGTCGGTCAACATAAGGAAGGGTCTTAAACATTAGTCCACTTGAGTTGTTTATCAATTTACCACACAATTCTCACAAGTATGATATTGACACATCATAGACAAACGGTTCAAAAGACATTCAGACAACTAACCCTTTCGGTCTATTTCAACTGCAATGATATACCAAAAGATAAACAAGGATCTAAGCAAGATAACATCGAGTTCATAAACATGTATATTCATAAGTCATAGCAAAATCATCCAAATATTATTCATGTTTCACATATGAGAGCAAAGTAACAATACCAATATTTCGACTAACATAACCACCAATCCCAAAACTAACAATTCCATGATCAACCAACAACCAAATGCTACTGAGATAACTTGGAAATATGTCACCTAACTTCTGGAAATTCAACAACGTATCACCAAATAGAGTGTTTGGTAACAAGGTTTATGTAATGCTCTAAGAGATTTGTTTGAATCCTCTACGAATCAAGTGAATAATGTTAAGCTTTGGAATGGATGATATTTAGGCTAGATAATGTGTTAGAATCTTAAATTCATGACTATTAATGGTGGTATATGGTGGAAATGGTGGTAAGTGGTGGATTAAGGGTGTTTGGATCATTGGATCCAAGGATCCTCACCACTCCTTCCTCCTCTCCAAAGGCTTTAAAGATTGTGTGTGTAAGATGTATGAAGATTGTATGAGAGATATATCAAATGGAAGCCAAGGAGTTATTTAAAGGCTTTCGGGCCAAGTTGCGCCGCAACACACTTCTTATGTGTGCCACACTTAGTGAGTTAATGCACTTAGCATTTAATTGCATTTAATTTTCTCCACCGCCTCAAAAGTGCACCGCACTTTGGGTAAAACCGCCGCACTTTGGGTGTTTAAAGGATTTTTCAAGTTTCTGTGAAACGTTCGACGCGACTTCTGCATGTGCGGCGTAGTTTGTTCTTTTTAGGTAGTTGGCCTTTTATGTTGTAGATAATGAATTCGCCTCTTGCTGGCCGCTTGAACCAACTAAAACCGGAGTTCTATGCGCCGAGTTATGAACCAAAACAGTGAACAGGTGTCGGGAAGCATTCAGCTTGAGTTTACTTCATCGTTAAAGCTTCAAATCTTGTGTATTCTTCCGTTTTCTTCCACGACACTTCCCAATAACCTACAATGACAAATATATTGATAATTCTATACCAAAATTTCTTATAATTAACCAAATATATATATATATATATATATATATATATATATATATATATATATATATATATATATATATATATATATATATATATATATATATATATATATATATATATATAAAAATATATAAATTTATTAATAACACATATAAAAACATGTATAATTTGAGCGATACAAAACCCCACACACGTAAAAACTTTGCTTGCCCTCAAGAAAAATCTAAGAAAAGAAATTTTATAACCAAGGTCCTAGGTGATAAGACAAGATTTTATTTATATATTATATATATATATATATAAATAGATATATAGATATATATATATATATTATATATAAAAATATATATATATATATATATATATATATTTGATATTTTTGATATTTTTAATTTAAAAAATTTTATTGGGTGTGAAATTATCGAAAATATTTTTGGTTTTTGTAATAAGTAAATGCAAAAGGCGCAAGCACCCCCACACTTAAGGGTTTGCTTGCCCTCAAGAAAAATAAGAAAAAATAATAAGCTTTACAAAACAAACATAGAATTATGAAAAATATTTTTGGATTTTTAATATGTGAAAATAGAAATGTTTGACAATACCCAATGATTCTCAAGCTGTATAACATGACTAAGCACCTCACGAAGAAGGAAAGTATAATGCACTCAGACACTCGTATGTGATGTAATAGAGTGTAAAAGAGAAATCACACTCAATTTCTCATACTTTATTTATTACGTACTTATAGGCCTTGTTACAAAGAAACAAAACTACACCGACATGGCGTAAGCACCAGGTATAAATATCAAAAGAGGACTTTTATTCGGGCTGTAATGTACAGGCTAAAGGTTTATAAGGGTGTGGATAAGGCATGGGAAATATATACTGGAAATGGTTTTATAATATTCCATGTCGACAAGTCCAAGAAACCCATGTTGCTAGTTACGACAATCCACAAACCCGAGGTATCGAACAACTCAACCTCACCCGATCATAATCAACCTGGCACAAATATAATATATCAATATGTCGCAAGTGCCAACAACAATCCAACTCTTATTCATCACTTTTTCTTTTTCAATTTTGTATCACTTTTTTTTCATTTTTTTTCTTCTTCTTTTTTTCTTTTTTTCACTCTACTTTCGCACAACTAACAGTTATCTCACACTTAATATAAATGTACACCACAAAAAATACAAAAACTAAAGTTTCGAACCTTCAACTTCGTTGAAATGGTACAACACTCATAATAAAGCGCGAGCAAACCATAAGCAAAAATCAACCAATCATACCGAGCAACTAGCAACCAACCGTAGGGATTTTCGATAAGGGTAAGGCTAGGCTAAAGGTTATATATTTTTAGTATTTTTTTTATTTTAGTGGATGAGAAAAATGAATAGAATGGCTCAGAGGTTAAACTAGGGGTATCTAGCACTAAAGATGAGTGCTAACACAAGAGCTTTATTTGGATGGTTAGCTGATCAGTGTAACCAGCTAAGAGAATAAATAATAAATGAAATGGCTATTTGGGTTAATCCTAACTTGCCTCTTTATCACATAAAAATACCTATATCACGCGAACATGATCTCACTGCGGTCTCGTAATGATTATCAAGCACAAGTTCTAGAATCAATAAATCACCGGCACACTCATAATCAAAGGAATCAAGCATAAAATACGTATGCTATATACAGGCTCAAAATCCTCACATATTTACTGGAATGGTTATAAATGCGCAAGCAATGTCATCGATCCCGAGTCGGATCTGCTTTATCAATCGGGACACATCTCTGATTTCAAAACTTTATTAATATCCTAAGTTTTATTCTAATATATTAACCTAAGTGGCAAAAAATTTAAAAACAAGAATAGATTTTTAGATTACCGAGGGCGGGGACAAAAGGTTACCTATTAATAGAGTTCGATTTTTCAATTTATTTCCCCCCCCACACTTAAGTTGAGCATTATGCGTAATTAGAAAATAACTTAAAAGTAGAATAATGGGAAAATAAATATAAGAAAAACGAAACTTCCCGAGGCTCATAAGTACTTGATTGAATTCTGGAAGATATGGCGCGAAACAGAACGCCAAGCATGTGTATTCTACCACATGTAATATACTGATCCAAATATGTCACACCCCAAGTGATAAGATGCCAACCACCAATCCAAGCTCCACCTGTTTTATTTAACCTGCAAAATAAACTAAACTACAAAAAACCGTAAAATATAAAGCGCACTTTCGTAGGCATCACGATTGCATTTACCGTATGCAACAAGCCTTTAAACCCCTCGATGGCCCGAGTGGACGAGTTATAGTCTCGTGAGGGTTTCTAGCGAACACACCCACAAAGTTCAAAGCAATTTTTTATATTTTTTTATATATTTTTTTCATTAAATTTTTATTTATATACATTTACTAAAACAAACACACATAAAAATATTTTATTTTTAAAAATTATTTTTATTGGTTCTGGTTTAAAAACAAATACATATCAAGCACATACTTAATTATTTATAGTACAAAAACTTATAACTACAAAAAAAATATTGAAACAAATATTTTTGGGTCTTTTTTAATTTTTAGGCATAAATTAAACACAAATCGAATATACAATAATTATATAACATATAAAACAAATATTTAACAAAATTATTTTTTGGTAGACCAGAAGTGCGTCACACTTAAAGAAAAGTGCGGCGTACATCGAGTCTAATTTTTTTTATTTCAAATATTCAAATGATTGCGGGAAATATTTAAAAATGTGCGCCGCACAACAATATGTGTGCGGCAGTTCTTTCATGACAGAAAACATATTTTTTTTATCATACTTTATTAGTTACGAACACATATATAATCGCATAAACAAACACATGCAAACACAAACAAACCAACTAAACAAAAGGAAATACGAAACTCTTTTTTTTTAAGATTTTATAATTTTTTTAACTTTTTTATTTTTATTTTATATATGGTCATACTTATAAATACACAAGCAAGCAAACATGCAAACACAAAATAAAACACATAACACATAACAGATAAACAGTCATACAAACACACAGACAAGAACATTATTAAAAAATGAAACTTCTTTTTAGATTTTTATAGTTTTTGACACTTTTACATAATAATGCAAACAAACACACATAAACAAGCAAACTAAGATGCATAAACAAATAAAGACATTTAACAATTATTCACATAACATAAAAGAAAATGCATATGATTTATTTTTATACAAAACTGAATGCAAACACAAAATAAAACACATAACAGATAAACAGTCATACAAACACACAGACAAGAACATTATTAAAAAAAATGAAACTTCTTTTTAGATTTTTATAGTTTTTGACACTTTTACATAATAATGCAAACAAACACACATAAACAAGCAAACTAAGATGCATAAACAAATAAAGACATTTAACAATTATTCACATAACATAAAAGAAAATGCATATGATTTATTTTTATACAAAACTGACTCTTTTTGTTATTGCAGGTGCAAAGTGCGGCGCACAAAATTAATTGTGCGGCGTACTTACTGCAAAATTTCTGAAAATTATATTTTTCACAGATGAAATGCAAGAAATATAAACAAACTAACAAAACACATGTTTATTATATCAACAGGAACATGTCAGAAAACAAAATAAGCAAAAACAATTTAGAAATAAAATCTTTTTTGGTTTTTTGAATGACAACTAAATATCAACAATTGTACAAGGCATAAAATCATATAAAATAATTTTAAATGATCACATACCTGAGACTAGCAATTTGGGGGTTTTGTTTGAGTTTTGGTTTTAAATCAGTTTTATGTTTGTGAAAATTTGCAGAAAGTGCGGCGTACTAGGGTAAAGTACGGCGTACTTCCTGGGTTTTCAAGAAAAACCGGCGCACAAAATTGTATTGTGCCGGTGTACTTCCCTGGAAGAAAAGTGATTTTTGGGTTTTCGTTTGCCAAAAATTGTACGGCGAGTTTATAAAGTTGGATTTGTAAAACAATACGACGATTTTGGTGTGAAATCAACGTACTTAGGGTATAAACCTGCAAAATAAGAAACGGGAACAGGGGAAGTGCGGCGCACAAGGTTAATTGTGCGCCGTACTTTCTGTAACAGCAGACATATTTTGAGATTTTAAGATTTAAAGAACACGTAAGATGCACAAGACTAGCAAACAATCTGCAAACAACTAAACAAATCCCCGGCAACGGCGCCAAAAACTTGATGTGTGTTTTTACAAGCTTTACGCTTAGGCATTAGTACTATAATAACTAGAAACTCCAATTTTTACTAAAAACAAACTTCGGCAAGTAATACGCTATTCGAGTGGTAAGTATAGTAGTAGGTAATCCAGGTCTTCTAACTGGATTTGCGTAGCAATTCACAGATTGTTTATCAAGTAACAAAGCTAATTGATTGTCACGGGTCAAATAGCCTAAACGTGTGTATAAAGCAAGCAAGAAACAAGGCATGATCCACATAACATAATAGATAGAGATAGAGCAAGACTTTCTATAAACAAATCATGCAAGTCATGAATAACGGGTAATTACAAACAACATATCTACCCATTAAATGACAGTAGAATTCCTTTCGCCTATAAGACTACATCTCACGAGCGCATTAAGAACAGTTTATATCAAATATGCATAAATATGAATTCGTCCCAACCCGGTCGGTCAACATAAGGAAGGGTCTTAAACTTTAGTCTACTTGGGTTCTTTTTTTAGCAATTACACAAATTCTCACAAGTATTATATTGAACAGGCATAGACAAATAGTTCAAATTACCATGCATGACAATTAACCCTTTCGGCCTATTTCAATTGCAATGATATACCAAAAGATAAACAAGGATCCAAGCAAGATAACATCGAGTTCATAAACATGTATATTCATAAGTCATAGCAAAATCATCCAAATATTATTCATGTTTCACATATGAGAGCAAAGTAACAATACCAATATTTCGACTAACATAACCACCAATCCCAAAACTAACAATTCCATGATCAACCAACAACCAAATGCTACTGAGATAACCGGAAATATGTCACCTAACTTCTGGAAATTCAACAACGTATCACCAAATGGAGTGTTTGGTAACAAGGTTTATGGTGATGATCTTAAGAGAATTTGGTGTGAATCCTCTAAGAATCAAGGTGATAAGTGTTAAGCTTATGGAAATGGATGATATGTAGGCTAGATATGGTGTTAGAATTCTAGAAAATTCATGGCTATGGTGAGGTGGGTTTTGTGAATGGTAAGTAATGGTGGTCAGAATGGTGGAAAGTTCGAATTAAAGGGGTGTTTGGATCATTGGATCCAATGATCCTTACCACTCCTTCCTCATCTCCAAAGGATTTAGAGATTGTGTGTGTAAGATGTATAAAGATTGTATGAGAGATATATCAAATGGGAGAGCCAAGGAGGGTATTTATAGGCTTTTCGGGGGCCAAAGTGCGTCGCACACACTTATTTGTGCGCCGCACTTAGTGACTTAATGCACTTAGCATTTAATTGTTTAATTTTCTCCACCGACTTAAAAGTGTGCACACGTGGGTAAAACCGTCGAAAAAAAAAAAAAAACACTTGGGATGTTACAAAAGATTTTTTCAATTCTGTAGAAAAAAGTAACGGCCCGCACTTTCTGCAAGTGCAGGTACATTTGTTCTTTTCATAGCGTTTGGCCTTTTATATTGGTTTAGAATTAATTGAATTGCCTCACGCGTGGCCGCTTGAACCAAACTAAAACGAAGTTCGATTACCGAGTTATGACCAAAACAGTGAACATGTGTCGGGAAGCATTCAGCTTGAGTTTACTTCATCGTTAAAGCTTCAAATCTTCGTGTATTCTTCCGTTTTCTTCCACGACACGTTCCAATAACCTACAATGACAAATATATTCTATTATATACCAAAAGTTCTTATATTTAACCAATTTATATATATATAATTATTGATAACGCATATAAAAACATGTTATAATTTTGGAGCGTTCTCATGGTGATTTGGTTGTGTACTTCAGTGTTTGGAGTTTCAATAGTTGACATGGTGAATATTGGGACAACATTTTTGGTTCTTTAACACTGTTCCTTATCCACCTTGTCTTTAGCAGTATCTTTGCTTCTGAATGTCTTCAGTCTTCCTCTACAGTATGAGAAGGAGTTCTTTCATATGAAGAGTACAATGTTTATTTTATATCATATAAGGAACCTTAAGAGGTTCGTCAGGATCTTCTCTGATAGTTGATGAGGCTTTGACAAGCTTTGTTTGAGGTTCAGATTGTTCCTCAGTTGCGATCCCTTTCCCTTCTATTTTGGGTACCGAGGATGCAATGATGGTGATTGGTTATGCTTGAGTGACTTGTGTTTCTAAATAATGAGGTGTAGAGGAACCAATGAACTTAATGTTTGCACCTATTGATTGCTTAGGTTCTTCAGGCTATTCTTGCTTGTTTGCATTTTCCATAGCATCAGTCTCCCCCTCAATGTAAGAAGGAGGATCTTTAGTGGCAATGTGGACTTCATTCTCCCCCTCAACATTTGCTGGAATGTGAGTGAGAGTAAGTATTGGAGTGAAACTGCTGCCTGGAGCAAGAAATGGTTGCCTCTGAAGGCATTGTACATTTCAACCATCATGAACTTGATAGAGAGCGTATCTGCCTGAAGAGAGGACATGCTAGACTGAATGTGTTTTTTTTATCCCTTTCAAGACCTGAAAGTCTAGAACTAAGATTCCAGGCCATGTTGATAGAAGATTTGGCCCAAGCAGCTAACTCTTCTTCTTACTTGAGAACATGAGCCTGAAGATCTTTCATAGTAGACTAAAGTTCAAAAAAATCAAAGCCCTTGACTAAGGAGAGAACCTTAGTGATATTTGTAAAGATTTTAATGAAACTCTCAGTGGCTTCAAGAATTTTCTTGTTCATGGCAGGGTCATCCTTGACTCCATTATTGATTTCTTTGAGAAGCTCAATGGAGGCCTTGAGGTTGACATAGTGAACTGCTGCCTCTTCATGCTTCTCCCAGTGATCCTTAGTGATCATGTTAAACAAAACACTTAACACTTTTCAAAGATATTTTTCTAGTTTTTGCTCAGTGAGTAGAAGAGTGTTGTCATATTTCTTGAGGATGTCAGCACAAGAGGAGTTAGAGTCTGATGCTTCAGTATGTGGAGCAATAGATGATTCAGGCTTGTCTCTCTGAGGTGTTGGAGACTGATGTTGTTTTGCAGCAGCCTGAGGATCTTCATCCACCTCTTCACCAGCTCCTAAGATATCCTCATCACTATCCTGAGTTTCATCATCAGATAGTAGAAAGGTTCTAACATCAGCATAAGCTGACATTACCAAAGGTTGGGCATCCAGTTCCCCTTCATACGAAGTCTTGCCTTCATTTTCAGTCAGGCTCCGGTACCTCAGTCTAGTGGATTGGGTTTCATCTACCTAGTACTTAGCACCAAAGACTAAAGGAGCAGCATCAATAGGGGTGATTGGTTCCATATCAGGTGGTGTAAATCCCTCTAAGTCTTTGTTCACAATTGGCCCTTCAAGAAGTGGCGTGGTTTTAGCCGTCTCTTCATTAGAAGCCATGGAAGGTAATCCTATATTAGTGGGCTGAACGTTTCCCCCTAAGTCTTTGGGAGCAGAAGTTGTACCCTCAGGCAAAGGTTGTGATTTACGAGTACCCTCATCGAGTGTGGAAGGCAATCCCGTACTAGCGAGTTATATGTGTCTCTCTAGATCTTGGGGATCAGGTACGGTGCCCGAGGAGACTGGGTGGGATTGCTTAGTGTCCTCTGTTGGCTTCAGGGTAGATGTTGCCTTGGTCTCTTTGGGTGCCTTTTTGTACTGGGACTTTTTCCTCTTTTGAGGGTGTGTCTCTGATGCCTTAAGGCCCTATGACTTGGGTAAGGTAGGAGTTAAAGTCTAAGACTTCACTTTCTTCTTCTTTCCAGAAAAAGGAAGTGGAGACACTGGGTCCTTCTGATTGTTTACAGCAATCATATGGGCCGTCAATTCAATGTTGGTGACTTTGGATAGGTCTTTTGTAAAATTAGAGTTACTCAGGATGCCGGGTAGAAACCCAAATTTTACATCCTGAGTGTAGTCACAACCCAATAACCCTTGTAAAGCACTTGGGATAAATCTAGGGTAAGAAACATATTTCAGCCTAGACTTATTTAGTAGCTTGGTTAAGATATCACTGTAAATGATCTCTCCGATGTCAACCTCAGTCCCAGTGATAAGACTATAGGCTAAGAGCTGTTGAATTAAATTCACTTGATGAGTGAAGGAGTGGTTCCCGCTGAGAACCTGAATCATAAAAGTGAACAGAATCCTACAAGCCACAGGAAAAGAGTTCTTCTGGACTAGGGTTTTATCCATGTAACTTGCATTGATGGCTATCTTTCCTAATTCTTTCTTAACAGCGTAAGGTATAGGATGAGCAACATATTTACCATTTTGATAATCAAGACCATTTGATGAACAAAAGGTATGAAAGTCAAGGGTCAAAGGTCTTTGCCCATTTAAGACTAAAAATTTGACGAGGAATTCCCTGAGTGGGTGTTGCTCAGTCTCATCAATTGATGGAAAAGGGTCATAGGCAACAACAATGCTCTAGAACTCTTTGAGGTAATTCTAATAGAGCATTGAGGGACAGTCGGTAAAGTTATATTCAAAGGACAATTTAGCAAAAAATTCATTATGGGTTTGTAAGCAGGCACATTTGGTGGGTAATTAAAGTTACCCATAACATTGTTTGTTTGAAAAGTCACATTGTCCACAGTCATGTTGTTTCATTGAGGAGCATACACAATTGTTTGTTGTTTTGCCATTGTAGATTAATAGTTTGAAAATCAAAAATGTTTTAATGGAAGAATATTACACACCAGATGGTCACAATTTAATGTTAACGTTGATTGCTGCCGTGAATGTGTAATATGTTATCAAAAGGAACTATACGAAAATGGATATCTTTGTATTGAGCATGATTGACCAAACAAATGTTTGAAAGAAAGATTTGCAAGGAACA
Organism: Tanacetum coccineum; assembly: GCA_026074375.1. Taxonomy (NCBI): domain Eukaryota; kingdom Viridiplantae; phylum Streptophyta; class Magnoliopsida; order Asterales; family Asteraceae; genus Tanacetum; species Tanacetum coccineum. The sequence goes on from BQNB010004278.1 coordinate 101,339, forward strand.
AATGATATTAAGATATAAGCTTTTTACCAGAAAATAAAGAACACCCACACATTTGCTTTAAGAGAAAATTTGAACAGAGTTTATTTGCTTTGTGAATTTTTGTGTGTGTTCTTGTTTGGTGAAAGGTATTTACAGGGGATTGGAAAAGATTTTCCAAATAATTTTAAATTTTCAATTTTGAAAAATTGTTGGTAACACATTTAATGTAGTGACCCACTAGTTGCACGATCCTGGTATTTACGACGACTGTTTTACCATTTCATTGTCCTACACTTTTGCTGGTGTGACGTAATGATAACGGTCAAAGTTATTTGATAAGACATATTTGGAAGGGATCATGTTTGTGGGAGTGAGCATTAAATGCTTAGAGGGATATTTGAGTGTCTAGTGGGAGAAGTAGGGGCCCACGACTGCTGGATGACAGTTAGATAAGGAATATTTGTTCCTTATTTAATGTGTTCAGTCACTAACCTATGACATAAAGTAACTAAAGACTTAGAGCATTTAGTTACTTCATTTAATGTGTCTCTCAGTGTCGTAAGAGTCATATGGGTTTCAAGGAGATAGTTTCAGGGAGAATTTACACCATACTAAACACAATTGATCAGTAAGACTGATCAATCGATATCCAACATGCCTAATTCTGCTTTCAGTCTAGTAGAAGTAGGTTCATCTAGTGGCTTGGTAAAAATATCAGTTAGTTGATACTCAGTGGGGATGAAGTGTAATTCAATGTCTCCTTTAAGGATGCGATCCCTGATAAAGTGATATCTTATATCAATATGCTTGGTTCTTGAATGAAGGACTAGGTTGTTGGATATAGCAATTGCACTGGTGTTGTCACAGAAGATGGGTACCATCTTGTAATGGATGTCATAGGCATTGAGTTGACTTTTCATTCATAGTATACTTGCACAACACCCAACATCAGCAACATACTAAGCCTCAGCCAAGGACATAGCCACTGACTGCTATTTCTTAGCACTCCAATAGACCAGTTTACCACCAAGTATTTGGCCGACACCTGAGGTGCTTTTATTATCCATATTGAAACCATCATAGTCTAAGTCTAAATATCCTTTTAGATCAAAGCCTAAACACTTTGGATAATACATACCAAGGGTTGGAGTACCTTTTAGGTACCTGAAGATTCTTTTCATAGCGGTGAGATGTGATTCCTTTGGATTGGACTGATATCTTACACATAAGACTATGGAGAATTAGATACCAGGCCTTGTTGTAGTTAAGTACATCAGTGACCCAATCATTCCACTATATAGGGTCTCATTAACTGGCTTGCCAGCAAGATCAGGCCCTGTTATCCCAAAACTTAACCCATATCACACCAATAAGCCATACCAATAAGCAATAAGATATAAAGAGAGAAAGGAAAAATGGAAGATTTATTAGAGAGAGAAAGTAGAGAGTGGAAGATTACACACACATAAGTGTAAGAAATGGTAACCAACACCCTCTCCATGTGTGGAGAGGGTCCTATTTATACCCTTAACCCACAAAGTGGCATATGGGCTTTTAACTTGGGTCGGGCTTGGCTTATCTTGGGCTTTGAGCCCAAAACATGGACAATATTAGATTACAATCAAAGCCCGTTGAACCCGACTAGCCTATTACTTAACAAGACTAATTGCGACTAATAAGACCGATAACATTCTTGTTCGACTTATATAAAAGTAAGGCTAACAATATCCCCCAATGTTGAGGTCTCTTTCTTCAAACTCCTCCACTGTTGAGGTCTTCTTCAAGTTCTTCTTTTAAGGATGTGAAGGACTTGCTCTTCTATGTTGACGTTCTTGTACGATTGATAACATTCTTGTAGGAGGTTGTCTTGTTTTATCATTTTCTCCCCCGATGTTGAAGATATGACTTTTGACGTTTATGCTTTGCCTTGTTTATCTTCGGTCTTAGTCTTTGCTTGTTTGTAATGGATTTGTTCCTTCATGCTTCTGTGATCTTGATCTTGAGCCTTTATCTTTTGACTTTGAGTTATTGAGATCTTTTATCTTGCATCATCTCCTTGACTTAAATCATCTTGATTTGACTTTCTTGACCGACATACTCATACTTATTGCATTCTTGTTTGACTTGTATGATCATAAGGCTAACAATCTCCCCAAAATGCGATTCTTGATTTGACTTTAAAGATCTTTGAGGAAGTTTAGAGTCAACACTTTTGATGCTAAATGATTGACTTTTGGAGCTCGAGTATGGGTATGTGGTAATGAATCCGACTTCGCTGGTACATGGTTGCAACACTGACTATTGAATCTGCATTTAAAAGGTTAGTGATAAATAACAGATTTGGACGAAAGTGTCTTTGTCACTTTGTCGAATATGGTTGCAATAACCACGGTTCCCCGTTAATCAGTATAAATACTATGTGGTGATCAGATAGAATTCATATGAATCTTCTTGACAGGGTTTCGCAGTTGTACTAGCTGTTCTCGTTACCAAAGCATCTCAAAGCAGACAACACGGTAAGAGTAAATCAGATAGTTACTATCTTTTTTATTAAGTCATCAATTCATTTTACTAGAACAAGTTTGATTCACATAGAATCGTACCATTATTTCTTTCCAGTTGACACAAGTTTGATTCATATAGAATCGCGCAAGTCACCTACCAAGAGCTTGTTTGATGTTGG
>BQNB010004279.1:0-108811 GCA_026074375.1 Tanacetum coccineum
ACTTCTGATCCATTCGTCTACATAAGAACGAAATTTATAAGATTTATAGATTTTGTGCTGTTTGAAAAACTCTAGCAATTCCAGAATAATACCATGGCAATCTGTCCATTCTCCATAGAACTCAGAGTCCTCTCCATATTGGCCTTGAAACTCCACCTTAATATCGACATTAAAGAGGTTTTACTTTCACCAGTTCTAGGTCGGGCAAAGATCTGCATAAAGATAAGTGTCAACGTACCAAATTCAATACACATTTAGATAGTATTTCTTTTTGTATGCGTGTGAGAAAGAAAAATATACAGACCGGATTTCCATTTATCCAGATTGATAGAGTAACACCAATCCACAAGTTTTATCATTTTTTTTTCAAAGTTGAAGTCCAACAACAAGACTTCTCAAGTTTTACTTTACGCAGTGGTTTATCGTTACCCTAACAAAACCCTAATACATTTGACCCATACACATACTGTCCCTAACCCATTGTTATAGCCTTACCTGAACCATAGATTTTAAAGGGTATACGCATAGAGCATCCTTGCAACAAACTAAAACAAGTGAATCCATTGCATTATGTCTAGAATTTGTATTCTCGAGCTGAGAAAGATGTTCAATCTTTGGTTATGCATAAGCATTGTTAAACATATTAATCGGCATCAGCTATATCCTATAAAACTTTAGTTTTAGATACCTTTGACATAAAACATGTTGAATAGAAACAAAAATCGAAGTTTAAACAAACGTGTTCGCTAGATGTGGATCCCATGTGATGAGAAAACAATGAACTTGAACCATTATACTGCATAGATATATCCAACATAAACTTCAATCCTGATCTAACCATATGTTTTGAAGTAAATAAAGAAGATGTGGCAAATTTGAACCATTGACATAGGAATGGGTCAATTCGGGTTATATTGTCTAGAAAAATTATTATTAAAGAATTTATCAAGATAAGAATCAATGCAATTTATTGAAAGACCGTGATGCCTGTTCTGAAATACCCACCTTGGTAAATTTGGTGCAGCCGTTAGGGTCCACTCCGTAGTGTTCATTGACATCAATTGATATTATATGCTCCTTAAACCACTGAGCAAATTTATCCTCTCTGGCTTTAACAATTGTTTTGTCATTAATATAAGGATCCGCTTGCACCATATAGTTATTTTTAGGTCTTTATATACGAATACTAAATAACACGGAAATTTAGGATGACTGCAACTGAAGAATCCCTTATATAGCCTCGAAATGTAATATACATCTGAAATATACCACAACCATAGATGAACTGTTCGGTCTTCAAGCTACATCGTCGTAGACAGGGGAGTCAATTCCAATAGCTGTCTGATCAATAATACAGAACACAATTTAGTCAAAGGGTTACAAATTTAAGCTCACTTTCAAGCAAGTAATTCAACATCAAAACAGAGCAGAAGCATTGTTTTAACAGTTGGCTACATGGTTTTAGCTGCTGACTAAATGGTTTGCTCATTTAGACAGCATAACACAAGCAAAACCTATAGACGTTAACATACTAATGCATTAAGTGTAAAATGGTGACCTAAGTTCAACAAATCCTCAAGTCTTGCGAGATAAGTCTTTTATACATGTCATTTCCTTGCACCTTCGAACGGATATTTTTCATAAATTCTATCATCTCAAGTCTGGTCAACCAAATTAAAAGAACTCAATAAAAGTAAAATCGGTCTAAAGAACAATAAGACGGAGTTCCTTCCAATCTAGATAACTGAGATCCTAACAACCTAATATCTAAAAAACTATCATTCGGTAAAAGTTATCAGGATAATGCGATTATCATAACATATAATTAAGCATGACATGCTAACCAATCGATCAGTCTACAGACAAAACGTACGTGATGTGCAGACACTTTTATGGTGGCATCCACTCAGTTACTAAAGGCCTTCTACTTAGGAAATGAGGTACCCTCGTATTCTGGCCATTGATCATAAATGCCTTCTATTTGATAAGTTATAGCTGGCTAAGCAATAAACTAGTAACAATCAACAAAACTAATCATTACGGAAATTTAACTAATTATCAAAACATGATATTAATTGATTGTAACTATCTGCCAAAGATTCGAACCACCAAATACCGAAACTTTATAAATGATATCACATTTTACACACTTATCATAACTTATCATAACTTATCGTTAGATGATCCGTTTTGGCTCAAACAGATTCATTCTTTGTGAGCTTGTACACAGATGTTTTACTTCTACTTGATCATTCGGATTAGGTAATTAAGTTTCGCAAAATCACAACATGTACGTGGTAAATGATATGCAGCAAATATCAATGGTTCCCTTCTGTACCCTCCTACCAAACTTGAGCTTAACCAATACGCACCTGAGAAACCTAGGACCTAAGTAGATAAGAAAACTACAACTAACTCATCTACAGATACCAAGACATAAGCATCTAAACAAAAATTAGACTCTCCTGTATATTGATTTAGTATACTCGCCTTATAGACACTAGACTCGCCTTACATTTTAATAACTGGACTCGCCTGTCACATTGACATTTTGACTCGCTTGACGTTTTAATACTTAGACTCGCCTATGGTTTCACCTATGGTTCTGAAAATGATAGACTCGCCTGGACACGTAGCAATGCAAAGACTCGCCTAATGTTATAGAATGCATAGACTTGCTTGGACATATGGCTCGCCTGGACATTTACAACGCATGACACGGCTGAATACACATTTCAAGTTTACAACATGTTTTGAAATAGTTCCAAAGACAAGTCATTGTTTTTTAAAACATAACATAAATGGAACTGAAAAGCATGTCACAAACGGGTCAACAATGAAATAGTTGATGAGTACACATGTTTTATATAACACGAAAGCCTTTTTAAGAATGTCCTCATGGCAAATGTCCTATCAATCCATGTTATTACAAATCCCGCCTTTACAAGACTTGTAACATATAGATTCACATACATTTCCATAATAAAAGTAAGTTCAAATATAGAACATCAAAAAGTCAAAATATAATTGGTTGTAATAAGATGCAAAATATAACATGTATAATAGTGTCATGCAACAAATGCCCCTATATAAATACTATGCGTACTATAAAAATGAAACGAGAGGTTGGCCGACATCAAATATCCCTATCCATAATATTTACACTCTTTAAATAGTTTTAAATAGGGAGCATACGAATGGTAAGTATAATTGGAGTGCGAACGGCAAACCATTGGAGGACTAACAATGTGAGGGCGTACGAACGGTACAATACCTTGGGGTACGAACGGTACACCCACATCTCAAACACTATTACGCATATTATATTTACATAAGTCTAAGTCTAAAAAGCATGTCACGTCAAAAAAAAGCCCTAAGCTCGTCAAGTCAAACACAACTCAAAAATAGAAGTGTTAAAGTCTAGTTAGTCAAATCACAAAATTTGTCAAATCATAAGTATTTATAAAAAAAATACTCTAAGTCATAAAACTAACCAAGATTTACATGTCAAAATAAGTCCAAATATATTAAAGTCTCACGTATATGTCAAAACAATACGTCATTGACCTTCAAACGAATCTGTAGAGAAAAATAGGATGTGGAATGAAATAGTTGAAGAGTATATCTCTTTGACCCATGAATATTAACGTGAGACATAATGAACCGAGTTATTTTACACTTCTAGTTTAATGTTATAAGAGAAGAGGCGGCACAAGATACACGTGGTTCGATCCGGTTAGTCAGAAAATAAAAACCATTTTTTTCACGGGGCGGGTAGCTCATTTCACTATTCGTAACCGAACCGTTCTAGACGGTTACCCGGGCATACGGTTACCCAAAATAAGCGGTTACTCGCGGTTCGGGTCACGATTAACCGTTTAAAACATTTAATCAAATCGAACCGAGTGGACATTTATATAATGAAATACGTATAATGCTATTAGACAATATTGTGATAACATTTCTTTTATATATCACTAGTTTGTTAAGACAGAAGTAAAAGATATAGAAAAATAATCATAATCCATGAACTATGAACTATGAAAAAAGCACCAACACCAAAAATGTTGCAGGAAACAAAGGTGAAAGATTAAAGCATGATAAAGAGATCGATCGACAATACTTGCCGACATCAAAGCTGTGATATACTTAACATATTTAATTATAAAAGTTGTTTCCTTATTGCAATTACATCTATTTTTTACAATTGAACTCGTGTATATATTTATTCGACATACATAGTTTATAATCACTAGAAATGATACATAAATGTTAGTAAATTTTTACATTCTTTCAATAAATAAAACATGTATATTTTGTAAGTAATACTTTGTCCATTGTTAATTTATTTATATCTAAATAAATGACATGTCTACCAATATTAAGCATGCATTCTTTATAGATATTAAGCTGCTTAAATGTTGTAAAAATATAATATCATATATATGTGTTGACCAACACAAAGTAAACGATTAAACGTGTAGGTGCAATATCGGGTTAAACCTAAAAAAACCGTATACGAGTAAAACAAAATGGACAAAGTTTCTAAGTGTGACTGACATTAACTATTTTAAAATAGCTTGAGCATATCATTGATATTTAGTTGACGCTAAATAAAATCGTAGATTGATGGTACGTTCATAACGTGAGGGTGTCTAAAGCAAATTGAACACAAAGCGAAAGCATGACCCAACTAACACAAAACTAGCTTAACAAGCATAGTTTTAGTCAAAGACGTTGTAAATAATTATCAATCACTCTCATGAGTTTAGACGGTTGTCATAATATCGCACCTATAACTATTTTCATTATAAAATCTCGTCGTTATTCACGAGTACCCGTATAATATTAATATAAGCATGATAAATGAATGACAAAGTAAAAATAAGTAGTAAGTTTGAGATACTAATTTATATCATTACCCTAATTTATAACATGAAAATATGTTATTTAGAATGGTGTTTTTTAAAGTATTTGTAATCTTTAGTTTTATCCTATGTAATATAAAGTTAAGAGAAGTTTTATGAGTAAAGTGAGAATGTATAGAATTACATGCACATATTTAGTTGTTATGTAATGCTGCTGTGTGTATTAACCATTAAAAATACTTGTTGAAGCCACACAAACAACATAATAAACACCACACCTTATGTATTTAAGGTCAAGGCTTACGATATTCATCAATATGTAAAATTCCACACGTCAATTAATTTATAGTCAATGTCAAGTGACAAACAATGACCATGTCATATGTGTGTTTCACAACTTGTGCAAAGCTAAAATTCAAAAGAAAATGAAAGAAAAACGTATGACAATACTTAAAATTCGCCGAGATAACTAATTTTCATAGCAATGAAAAACAAAGATAGAGGAATTCGGATAGATAAAATGTAAAGAAATAACATGTAGCAGTAAATAGCATATAGTGTTGTACGTGTTAATTTCTTTCAATTATTACTACTTGATAATTTCAAATTTTCTTACTCGACTTATATCCCTTTTCATTCTCTTAAATTACTTTGTTCAAATACTTGCATCATGTTGTTACCAACATAAAACTTCATCATAAAACTTTTCTAATCAGAAATAATGTAATAAATATCAATATAAAAATAAACAATGGAACATAATTTCAAATTTTCTTACTCGACTTATACAATACGCCTCACGGCGTCGTTTCGCGGGGTTAATTTTTTTTTCTCAAAACTCGCAAAAACTATGAGGTAATGAATCTGTAAAATACGAAAAAAAGAGGAATATAAATGATTAAAACAAAAAAGGCAATATATAAAAGATAAAATTTATACTAACCTCATTATGGTTTATATCTTGTCCAACATCATCTTTTATCATTGATTTTCATTAACTACAAACTAATATATTAACAAAAGAAGTTGTAATAATGCGTCTTATATAGTAGAGTACGTGGATAAATTTTTCGAAATTGTTAAAATTGTGATTAAATAAAGCAGAGTCGTCTATTTTTTTATAAGAATTACGTTAAAAAAAGTTGACATAAGTTGATTAATATTTTTGAAATTTTTTTCTAGAACTTTTTTTGAAACTATTTCAAAAACTTGTCATACATATATACGGGGGTTTAACAACGGTTTTAAAACAACAATGTTGGAATTTTAATGTGAGAAAGTAAACAAAGATTGAAATTTAAGTTTTAAAGGGGGTATTTTGAGAATTAAACCTTATTCATAATACAAAGTGTACCAATTTACCTATTAAGGTAATATTTTTTTCTTATCTCTTTTTAATCTTTCTCATATTTCTTTAATGGCTCTTTGAAGTTCTTAATTATATCGGTAATCTTATGATAAAACTAGTTAATTACAACAAAAACCACCTTCAAAAGATTTGTCAAACATATTTTTTAAATCTTATGTATGCCACATTTAAAAATAATAGACAAGGGTTCCGTAATATAAGTTACCGTGTCAGTTTATCTAATGAACTTATTAGGGTGAGTAAGACATCGAAACCAAACTATTAAACTGAAAAAAAACTGAGATAAATTACTAAAACTTAAAACCAATGGTTTGGTTGTTAAGTTTTGAAAGGGTTTGTCTAATAAGTACCCTGGGGAACTATTTTAAATCATTGAACAAGGAAACTCAAGTTCATTAATTACAAAATGAGAACTAATTAATGTACATTATAAGATCAATTAAGTGGTTGCTATCACAACCCTCCCTTCCCTTGGAGAATAAGGCGACATCCAAAAAACCTTAAATCGCTTCTTCTGCTTTAATCCTAATAGATTCAAAATCCTAATTTATTGTTTAAACGATCATGGTTATGATTTGACTCAGTTAATTCATAGACACATTTTGTTTTCTAGTTTTTTAGGGTTTTGTTTTGGATCTAGGGTTAGCCTTTAAAACGAGTTAGGGTTTACCAACCCCTTGAAGTTAGCTTCTAATGTCAATGATGAATCCACTGTACCTATTGAAAAGCCTTTTGATATCCCTAATTTCACAATAGAAGAAGCTGCTGTTGGGAGTAACGTTACTTCTCAACATTCCGAGATGACAACTCATGGGAAGAATACCGTCACTCCCAAACTGAACCTATTGACAAGCTTTTGGTGATTATCACTAATTTCACAATAGAAGAAGCCTTACGCCTACCTACGGCTGTTGGGAGTACGTTTACTTCTCAACATTTGAGACGAGATCATGGGCAAGGGAATTCGTCCACTACCAAACGACTAAAGTACTGACCTTTCAACGTACCGTTTACTAGTGCAAAATTTACTACACGAAGCCTCAGATGTGGTCTTCTCCTTCCCAGGTATATCCTTTTTATATGACTAGTCATAATGTTACTAATACTGGGCGGACCTCGTACATTAATGTCCTTAGTTCTTCATCTCTGAATCCGAACAGTATTGCAAAAAAGGTTGGGGATGAACATGTTGAACCTATTAATGAGTGCCCATCAATATATGCTACTAAGCTTAGTTCGACCTTATCAATTATGGCTACTATTCGGAAGCTTGATGCTAATGTACCAAATGATGCCGATTATGATATTTGGTCACCTAAGGCTTCAGTTCATGAGGTAAATGATCGAATGAAAAATTCACTATAGGGTTATTTTATTGGCAAAAGGCTTGCTTTTCCTATTGTAGAATGGTTTGTTCGCAACAATTGGGAAAAATATGGCTTAAAGAAAGTAACATTGGTGAAAGGATTTTTCTTTTAAGTCTTTCCATTATGAGGTATTGATTCGATGCTTTGAGTGGTATATGGATGATTGGTGAGGGTCCCTATCACTTTCTTAATGACAATAGGTCTCCACAGATAGTCCTTCTTAAGGAATACTTTTTTCCTCGTGACTTGTTGGAGTGAGTTTCAAGATGTCCCGCGCGTGCGTTTTTAAATTGAATGGCGTTTTAAGCTTGATCAGCTCCGAATACTGTTAACCACATGATGCCAAAACTCATATATGAAGTTGATGCGTGTATTGACTTTAGTGATCATTAGGTTTTGGTTCGTTCCTAAACAGTAAAGGACCCAGGTTAACTAAGAAACATAAGTGTTGATGTGAATAAGAGTTGGAAACATTCTGTTGAAGTATGTGCTTCTATGTGGGCGTCATTTAAAACTTGTTATGATTATCCAAAACCGTCCTAAGAACGGTGAGTGAGGAATAGTCGTGGCCAAAATAATTTATTTAATATACTTATAACCAAAATTAAATAAAAAAAAATGATCCCCCCCCCCCCACCCCCCCCCCCCCAAAATATTTTGTGTGGGCAAGAGAGTGGATATTGCGGTGATGACAATGATGAAGGCTTTATTGTCGTGAAAAAGAAATAAAATCAAGCGTAGGTTAATGGAAGGCACATAAACGATAAGCCTTTCTCGGTTTTGTTTGAAACCAGATAAATCAATTTATTCCCCAAGGTTAATGAACATGTACAAAGGTTTTTTCCTTAAGACGGCTTGTAAATGTTAGGTAAGAAGTATGGCTCGCATCAGGTAACTCCTATATATTGACATCAAAATATCCGACATGATACGACATCTGGTTATGGTATTTTTTCTTAGTAAACTTTTTGAAGCTTTGATGTTTTAATCACTGGTTAGTGTGGGAATTGAATCGGGTAAGAATGCTTTCCTAAGTCTGGTGTAAAAGTGGAAGGAAAATTAATTTACCTCCTTTAGTTAGAAAGATTTATAGGTTCGACAACACGGCTCTGGAGGAGAAAATGTGTGCTTGTGGTTGAGATGGTTAAACCTCTTAAAAGGTTGATTATAAGGCGCTCATGGTAGTGAGGATGAAGTTGATCATGTTGATAATGAAATGGCAAGTTTTCTGGCTAAAACGTCACTGGTTGGATATGGTACTAAAGAGCGCTATGACCTCGAACAATGCGAGGAAAAAATAGGCTGATGGTTGATTAAGAAGTACGACTAGACACCGACGATGATGTCATGCTTTGTCAACAGGTCCAGGTAGTTCCTTGTGCAATATTCAAAAACCTATACTGCAATAAATTGGATATCAGTTCGAGGTTTGTTGATTAAAGAATTATAAATTACTTGATGATTTTGAGTCAATTGTAGTCTAGTCACTATATGTTATCTTATTAAAAGTAGATGCCTATGTAACGTTGTTGCATTTCGGTTGTTTATTTATAGGCATTTTACAATCAGGTATCATACACTACACGTTGTGAATTTAGGTTTGAGGCCTATGATTCACGATTTGTCAAAATTCCACATATCAATCTAGTTAAGTCGGATGTCAAGTGCAACGACCCCCACACATGTGTTTAAACCTTGTGCACAATTTTAGAAAAGGCACGAGATAAATAATTTTTAAATCGTATTTTTCAATAAAATTAAGGATTCAAGCATGCTCGCATAATATACCATACATATAGATAGTCATGCAATATAAAGTACAACTATCTTGAAGCTAAAGTAGAATTGCATATAATGGATTAGGGTTAATTTGCTCAATATACACAATACTTTGAACACCGTATCATAATATCAAGCATGAAAACTATAAAACGTACTCAAAATGCTATACGATAGTTCAATATCCCAAAGTATTCATATTCATTATAATATTTAAATGAGGGTAAAAAGGTCGACCTTAATTACCATGTTGGTGTAATGTGCCAACTTTTGTATACAAAACGGTTAATGGGTCAACCCAAAACTTGTTTAACCTATTTAACCGTGTAATTTAACCCGCCAACCCAAGTATATATATGGGTTAAATGGGTGAGGTTCGGATTATGAGTAAACATGTTAGGTTGACATAGGTGACCCGATTATTTAAATGTGTCAAGTTTGGATTGGAGTTTTCTTACCCGCCAACCTGAACCTGCAACTCGAACCCGATCCAAATTGCAACCCCTAGTAATAAGAATGATCACTTTTCACAGACAAAGGGATTTTGATACACAGCCAAGACAACAAATTAAATCAAAGTGAAACATGTCTTTTCTGGTATTTGTGACACCTTATTTTATAGATGACATTTTTGGAGTTGCAAATAAATAAGCATTGTGGCTCGAAAGGCTGGCGGTATGCGTGTACAATCTTACCCAGCTGGAAGAGTTAGAGTGGCAGGCATTATAGTATGTCGAAGTATAAAACAATATTTCCTATTCTCGAGAGGCGTCGCCCCTCCCATAGATACTTAATAGATGGGGGTGTCGGTGTAAAGATCGCATGGAACAGTAAATGGCAATGGAATCAAACCTCCTCCTATAGGTAAGCTCAGTCTGTAACTGAGGCTTTCTAGGCGTAGGGCTAATAGCACAATGACGGCGCTGCTAGGCTTTGATATGTTTTATTATCTACTGATCATCTCCTATGGTATTAATGTATTTGCACGTCTGGTGTAGAAATATATTTTATTTCTAATATGTGTCTACTTCATATTAGTATAATAAAAAGCTTTTACTGATGATTCAAGTCTGTCGAAACTACACTTTCGTATTATGAGAGTACCTTTTTTTCTTGAATGGCCAAGATGGAATATATTTAAAAAAGAGTCTAGCAAGACGCTAGAAACTTAAAGTACAATAGAGTCAACAAAAAGAATTACATAACAACGAAAAATGGTAAAATCCTGAGACTTTAACTGCGAGGGAATCAAAAGGGATGAAAAAACTTTTGACACGAAGGCCGACGGTTCGGTTTTCAATTCGGCAAAAGAAAAACCCCCCATCTCGAAGGCCGAGCCACCGGTTTTCACTCCGGGATGGATTTTGATGAAACCCCAAACAAGTCCCGATAGAAGGATTAAAAGAAGAACCATCCTCAAATCCGACGAAGACGCTAAACGAAAAAACCTTGGCATACAGGTACGCCAACCGAGCGAACTTGAACGCTAGCTTCAGGAAAAAACCAAAAGCAGCTTTAACCATTGCCAATGCGCGCGATCGAAAGGGGATACATAAGCCAGTCATTCCAAGATAACTTCATATAGTCCCTATTGTGCAGCCACAAAAATGAAGAGAAACGAACATTATCGAAGAGATCAATTTTCTTCAATGGTTGAGAATTAAACGTGACGCTATTTTGGTATCTCCATAGCCACCAAAGAACCGAAGTAGTAATAACATAGAACCTATGTTTTTTCTCATTTGAAGCATGCCAAGAGATGTTCCAATCATTGAGAGAATCTCAAGAAGAAGCTTGAAAAAGAGGAATATCGCACAATCTAAAAACGAGCTTCCACATATCGGTAGCAATGTCGCATTCGAAGAAAATATGATTTGAAGATTCAACATTGGCATTGCAAGAAGGACACGAGATAGCCGGAATATCCATACCACGCGAAAAGAGATTCAATCTATGAGGGAGCCGGTCCAAAGAAAGCCTCCACATAAAAACATTGACCTTCCGGGGGATAGATTTATCCCAAGTAGTAGCATAAGCAAGAGTGGGAAGGAATCCTTGACGGTAAAAGTACCATTAGGCCCAAGACTCCAAGTATAAGTATCTTCATTGACATCAATATTTAGTTAACCGATCTCATTTAACATGTCACGTAAATAGGAAAGATTTCTAACACCAAGATTGGTCCGAGACCAATTCCAAGACCATTGACCATTATTAATACGGTCAATCATAAGACAATCTTTGTCTTGATCAAGACGATAGAACCGATTGTACCTTGTAAAAAGAGGAGTCTCGCCTACCCAAATATCTTTCCAAATCGAATACGAGTGCCGGTGTGGCGGAAGTTAGATAAGATAATATCTTTCGAGTGGAGGAAGTTGGAGGACCCAACAAGCTTTGATGACCTTAACCCAAAGGGTGTTTGGGGAAGAAAGCAACCTTCAACGTCATTTTTGAAGAAAAGCAAGGTTGAAAGTTTTAAGACTGTCAATATTTAACCCTTCTTTATCAAAAGAATTAAGAATAATTGGCCACTTGACCCAAACCATTTTGTTTTCATCTTTATTATCACCCCAAAAGAATTTAGCTCGAATTCATTCCAGGTCTTGAAGGACCGATTCGGGGGCTCTAAAAATCGATAGATAGTAGATACCAAGACTACCTAGCACAGACTTGATAAGAGTCAGACGACCCCCAATCGACAGAAGATTAGCTTTCCAAGAGGAAAGCCCCATATGAAAACGATCAACTTAAAAAAATCAAACAAAAGTCCTATTTTAGAATTTTCATGTTAAAAGGGCCTTGTCATAACCATTCAAGGGTGACCTAGTGAAAAAAGGGCTTGTGGCAATCATTCCAAAATGTGTGAGGTCTCAAGCTCGATTCCTGCTAGGTGCAAACAACCTTGAAGTGGCCACGGCAACCTCCTGAAAAGGAAGGGCTTTACCTGGTTTGAGTCAGTGTGGCGGTGGGTTCGAACCCCGTGGATTAGTCGGCTAAAGAGTCAAAAACCATGATTACCCAAAAAATAAAGGGCCTTGTCAAACAAGTCATGCCCTTATTTTCCAATTTTTCATAATGTAAACGTATGAGTTTTTCTATGTTCATATTATTATGGAGTCTTAGACTCAAATGTACGCAAGATAATCTAGGTATTCCAGTAACCGTTTCTGACCCTTTCCCCAACCAACTTCATATTTTTGTGAGAAGATTAAGCGTCTTACTACTAGACCATTTGATGATTATTCCAATTTTTCATAACGCAACATTATATAGATTGGCCATAATGTTGGAGTTTCGGGAACCTGCCGCAAGTGATCAGTTTTTTCAGTAGAGTCTGCAGTAAAGTTCTGCAAATGATAAGATTTTCAGTTTTTTCATTTCTGCTATGCTGCAAGAGTTTCAATGGCTAAAAACATTTTTAGTGTTCCAGTTGAATTTGTTTGTCAGTTAGAAGTTAGTTCAAGTGTTTTTTGCCCAGGTACATGAAGACAAGGTTCTCTTGTGGGCCTGTGGTGATGACACTATTGTTTTTATTGCTTTGTTAAGTTTATGTCATGGTCCTTTATCCCAAGTTTGTTGTTCTAGTGTGGCAGAGTTTGGTTGGCTTTTGCTGTTGTAAATTTTTGTTTCATGGGTCACTGCCACAATAAATAAGAAATATGAACGTCTTACATGAAACAAGTTTAACTGAAAAACCGAACCGAAACCGACGAAAAACAGAATAAAATTTAACTGACAAAAACCATTATTGATTCAAAAGCCATTATTGCTTTATTTCATATCACGCATGCATGCTCTATCTATATTCTCTACCGATCATCTCCTATGGTAATATGTAATATGTGTCTACTTCATAGTATAATGAAAAGTTTTAACTGATGATTCAAATCTGTCGAAACTACACTTTCATAGTATGGGAGTAACTGCAACTTGAAAGAATCAAACAAAAGTAGTATTTAGGATTTTTCATGTTAAAGGTGCCCTGTCAAACAAGTCATGCCCTTATTTTCCAATTTTTCATAATGTAAACGTAGGAGCTTTTTTATGTTCATATAATTAAGTCTTATACTCAAATGTACACGGTATAATCCAGGTATCCTAATCGTTTCCGTCCTTTTCCTCGACCATCTTCAAATGTGTACCTGATGGGTTTCAACACTTAACTTTTTGTGAGAAGTTTACAAATATTAGTTTTAAATATCGTTCCTAAGATTTACAAATATTAGTTTTAAATAAGAAGACTCTTCTTTTTCATTTAATGTTATTAACAAAATTACTAAATCTTTGTCATCATAAAATTACTAAATCTTTTTTTTTTCATTTAATGTTGTTTATACTATTAATATAAGCATGATGAATGATTTACATGGGACAAAGTAAAGATAGGTCGTAGATGCCATGTATTAGTTTATATAAGTACCCTTATTCGTAATAGGTTCAAATTTCGGTTTTGTACTAAGTAATATGAAGTAAAAAAGAAGATGCATAAAACTATATATACAGATTTAGTTGTTATCTAAGACTATGTTTATTCACAATCGGTTCCAACCCAATCTTTTATTAAAATATTATTTTTTATTCTTTCACTTATACAACCAATACATAGAACCAATCTCAACCTTTTTACCATTTATCAACAACCCAACCTAATATATAATATATTATTTCTTTTATATTTATTTAATTATTTAATATATAAAGGAATATAACATTTGAACTGATTGGCCATTTACTGTCTGTCACGTGGCAAGGTTGGGCTCATTATTTGGTGGTCACTAAACGAACGAGTCGTGCAAACTTTCTCCTTTCATTCATGTATTGTTAATATAATAATTTTTTTTTTTTTTGTCTTTATGTCTCCAACCGGTCGGTTACAATTGCTGATAAACATAGCCTAATGAAACTAGTAAATAACACTAATAGTCTGTGTCAAGTGGCAACGACGGATGTTTTAGGGTTAAAGCCTACGATTTCGACCAATACAAAAAATTCCACACGTCAATTAAGTTATAGTCAGTGTCAAGTGACAACGACCGTGTCAAATGCGTGTTTCATAACTTGTGCAAAAATGTAATTCACTGTAGACCGATTGAAAAGGATGTAGCACAGCTTGGTAGCACCTTTGTTTTGGGTCAAAAAAATGAAAGAAAAAAGTATGACAATAATTAAAATGCGACGAGATAACTAATTTTTGTGGCAATAAGAAGCAAAAATAAAATATATGTGATAGATAAAATATGAAGAAATAACATGTAGTATTAATTTCCATCAATTATTGCTACTTGATTATTTCAAATCTTCTTACCCACGTATATCCTTTTTCAATGTATATTGTTTAGTTTGATTTCTATATCGCCTAACAAACAAATTGTATTACTCTATAGAAAAATGTTGAGCTTCTGACTGATATAGAGTTGAAAGATACTATCGTGGTGGCTATGCCTAAGCATGTTGGGGGATGGGTTCTATACGTGTATTGTTCGTGTTAAGTATGAGTGAAAATCACTAAGGTGTGCGTGTTGTAAGGGTTTTGGTCATGTTCATAATAAGTGTCCCAAGAATATCTTAATATTTGGTCTCTAATAAAAATAGTGACGGAGCAGTTGTGACGAAAAGTGACCACCTAGGTTTTGATCACTAATTAAACAGTAATAGTGACCGATTTGTTACTTATACTTACGATACTTGTATTGTCACTAAATCCAGTTTTTCTTATAGTGTTTTAATTTAAAAAGTTTTATGATGGTAACACTATAATGTAAGTATTTAAGCAATGTCATTCTACATTTATTTATAGAGTAATGTAGTTTGTTTGTTAGGTGATATAGAAATCAAACTAAACTGATATATAATGAAAAGTGATATAAGTTGAGTAAGAAAATTTTAAATAATCAAGTTGTAAAATATTTTATGAATTATTTACTACTACATGTTATTTCATCATATATTATCTATTAAAAATATTTTATCTTTGCTTTCTATTGCTATGAAAATTAATTATCTTGTAGCATTTGATCTATTGCCATACGTTTTTCTTTCATTTTCTTTTGAATTCCATTTTCTTCACAAGTTGTGTAACACACATTTGACATGGTCATTTCCACTTGACACTGACTGTACCTTAACTGATGTGTGGAATTTACATATTAGTCGAAATCGTAGGCCTCAACCTTAAATACAAGGTCGTCGTCACTTGACATTGACTATTAGTGTTATTTACTTGTTGCATTAGATAACAACTAAATATGCAATTTTATGCATTCTTATTTACTGGTAAAACTTCTTTTTACTTCATTTTACATTTGATAACACAAGTTTATGAGCATTAAATGAACTCATTTGTTTCTTTAAGTAATGTTATTTCTTTGTAAAACAATGATAAATATCACAAATTTAAGAAAGTATTAACATCAAGTGACTTGTAATATGAAAATTTTAATTCATTTAATGCTCCTAAACTTATGCAACTATGGCATAAATTAGAAAAACCCTTATACATAATAGACACTAACACTAAGAGCTATGATCCATCTTGAACGTGTCAAAAATACCATTACTTGACTAAATAAATGTTTAACTAAAAATACAAGTGGTATGTATAATATTTAACTAAATAAATGTTTGTTTTTGTGTTACTTGACGAATGTGCATCTTCACGTTATGGAAAATTGAATAATCATCATTTGGTCTAGTAGAATGACGCTTAACATTCTCACAAAATGATAAAGTAGCAACTAATCATCCCCATCCACTCTATTAAGCACAATGGAAGGTGACGCCTCCTCGAAGTAAGTTGTAAACTATATTCCCATGCCACTCTAACTCTTCCTGCACCCTTTCGAGCCTCCAAAAATGTCATATTTATAATATGGTGTCAAAAATACCAAACCCGTTATATAAAACTAGAAATATCAGGAACCTTTGAAGTTTTTTGACCGGTACTGTTGTGGTTAACTAAAACTGCCGTACTCTGTGGAACCTTTGAAGTTTTTTTAATGGAACGTTGTGCGTAGAAAAAGCCATGGTATTTCCTAGGTATATTTCAACATATATCATAGAGTAAAGGATCCCGTGAGAAGAAAAACTTAAATGAGAAGAATAAGAAGGATTCTAGCCACACATTTTAAATATGAATCAAAATTTTTAATGGAGATGCATAAATTTTTTAATTGTGTAAACATTCTAAAAACCGTTTCTCACTATTCATACTTTCCAGGTGCACTTAGATGGCCCGTGGGTAAAACCGACCTCACCTATGCCTTCGACTCGAATTTTCCAGATTCATTTGTGCAACTTTGTTGTTAGTGCCTTTGACGAATGGGCTTCTGGTTCCGGCTACTTCACATTTTCTAGAGTTGCTGATATTGGGACTTCGGATTTGAAGATTAGTTTCCAAAAAATGAACCATGGCGACGGAAATGACTTTGATGGGCCTCATGGTACATTAGGGCATGCTTTTTCGCCACCAGATGGAAGGTTACATTTTGATGCGGATGAGACCTGGTCTCTTGGACCGGGGCCAGTTCCTAATGTTATTGATTTTAAGAGTGTGGCACTTCATGAAATTGGACATCTACTTGGGTTGGGTCATAGCGAATATCAAGACGCTGTCATGTGGGAATCTATCCCTGCTGGAATAGTAAAAGATAAATTGACCTTGGATGATATCCAAGGAATCAAAGTTCTTTATGGACTTAACTAAGTAATTATAAGTCGCTCAAGAATTATCATTTAGTATCATGTATGTTTGCATGAATGCATGCATCTTACGTACGCACTACCTATATATATGTTTTTTTTCTTCCTTTTTTTGAAGATTATCTATATGTTTTCAATCCTTAATTATTGTGTGGTATGTTTTGGGCTGTTAATCATGACAGTATATGAAATAAAATTAATAATGGCTTTTTTCGGTTTAATTTTATTCCGTTTTTCATCGGTTTCGATTCATTTTCAATTATCTCGGAACGTTGTTGATTTGTACCGACAAACTTGTTTCATGTCAGACGATCATATTCTTATTTATTGTTTTGTTAATCTAACCTAATAATATTATCCCAAATTTTTCACAAACTTATAGATGAAACACACATAGATGCAATCCAAACACACATATTATGGTTATTGTCGAATACATATTGTTAAATAAACACAAATACATGTCAAGCACTCACATCAATGTGAAGAAAAAAATATTACAAATTCACCCACAAAATGAATAAAAGCTTATAAATTTGATTTATTTAGTTACTTAGTTATATTATACTAGACATATAGTTTTATATAAATGAAGCGGGTTGGTTCGATATATAAGGGTTCAGTTTTAGGCAAAAAGCAAAATCAAACAGAAAATTTTGGTTTTCAAAACGAGATTCTCGAACGTTTCTATTAATTTGAAATATACATTTCATACACATTAGTTGATCTTATAATTATAATCTATCTTAATTGATTTAGCCTAGTGTCTCGAAGGCACTCACTAGACAAACCCTTTCAAAACTTAAAAACTAAACCATTGGTTTTATGTTTTAGTAAGTTATCTCGGTTTTGTTTTTTTTGGTTTAATAGTTTGGTTTCGATGTCTTGCTCACTCTAATAAGTTCCATAGATAAACTGACATTATATCTTATATTACGGAACTCTTCTCGACTATGTTTAAATACAGTACACATAAAATTTAAACTATGTATGACAAGTATTTTGAATGTGGTTTCTATGAAATAAGAAGACTTTTTATAATTAATACCATCAATAATTTCTAAAAGTTCAATCACAAACTCTATATGTATGCCATCATATTGCAACTTCTTTATTATTATCTCTATCATATAAAGAGAAATTTTTTAATAATGAATAATGTTTAATCCTCAAATACCCCTTTAAAACTTAAATTTCATTATTTGTTTATTTTCTCACGTAAAAGTTCAAACATTGTTGCTTTAAAACCGTTTTTAAACCCCGTATCATATATATGATAAGTATTTGAAATAGTTACCTTATAAACGTTTCTAAAAATAATACCCACAAAAAAGTTCAAAAATATGCATCAACTTATGACAACTTTTTTTAATATAGTTATTAAAAAAAAGAGACGACTTTGTTTTATTTAATCCCAACTTTAATATAGTCGAAAAATCTATCCACAAACTATACTACTATATAAGACGTCGTATTACAACATCTTTTTATTATCATCTGAACATAAAAAAGCTCGTACGTTTACATTATGAAAAATTGGAAAATAGGGGCATGACTTGTTTGACAGGTCACTTTTAACATGAAAAATACAATATACTACTTTTGTTTGATTCTTTCAAGTTGCACTTATTCCCATACTACGAAAGTGTAGTTTCGACAGACTTGAATCATCAATTAAAGCTTCTTATTATTCTAATATGAAGTAGACACATTACATATAGAATATATTTCTACACCAGACATGCAAATATATTTTTACCATAGGAGATGCTCAGTAGAGAATATAGATCCAGCATGCATGCTTGATCGTTATAGGGTTTTATTAAGCATCTATCACTATTACAGGTCTATAGCAGCGGCTTTTTCAGTCGGAAATCCGTCGGTAACAGGTGTTTCCGACAGATTTGTGACGGAAACTGATATTATCACCATCAATCACCATCATTCAGTAGAGAGATAAACGCCACTTCCGATCCATTCGTCTACATAAGAAAGAAATTCACTAAAGAAAAAAGACAGTCATTCCCGCAAGAAGACCACGGTTCTAGAACTTCAAAAATTATACCATAGTAATCTGCCCATTCTCCGTAGAGCTCATAGTCCTCTCCATAATAGCCTTGAAACCCCACCATAATATCAACATTAAAGAGGTTACATTCACCAGTTCTAGGTCGCACAAAGATCTGTGTATACAGATAAGTGTCACCATACCAAATTCAATACACATTTATATATTGCTTTTTGTTTTTTTTTTTTTTTGAACGGCAACTTTATTAGAAACACTAGCAAGAAGCTAGACAATTACAAAGAAATCAAATATGGGTGTTGAATCCAACTATCCCATCTTAACTTAGAACTACCTCTAGCTTTACACCAACAAAAAGATCGTAAAACAATATCATCGAAAATGGACTCTTTACGAGGCTTTTTACTCGCGAAAAGTAATTGGTTCCGGAAATTCCACAAACTCCACCACGTAACATAAAAAACGCCTTCCAAAATAACCTTCAAATTAGAAGCAAGACGAACCGAATTGAACCAAACGAGCCATTCTGCATACGATGAAAAAGATTGCACTCCCAAATTCCACCAGCGACATAATAATCTCGTCACATCTCTAGCCAAAGAACAATTGAAGAATAAGTGAGAAGTATCTTCAAGAATCGCATCACACAAGGGACACGACTGCGATTCAGTAACGACATTCCTTTGGACGAGATTCGCTCGAGTAGGCAAACGATCAAGAGCAAGTTTCCAAGCAAAAATATTAACTTTAATCGGAATATTTTTAACCCACCTCGTAGGAATATCCGCCCTAGGAAGAAAGAACTCATCTAACAAATTCCTCACGTCTTTAACACGAAAGACCCCGTCTCCATTTAAATCACTAACCCATCTATCATTCGAGTTGGACAAAATAACAGAATCGAGTAAAGCTACAAGATGCTCAAGCTGTTGTTCTTCAATACCTCCTCTAACATTACGGCGAAAAGAAGAAACAAGAGGGGACTGGAGTTTACCGGCTACCGATATATCTTTCTCTGTATCTAAAGCAAACAGACGAGGAAACAAACCTGATAAAGTGCAATCACCGATCCAAAGATCCTTCCAAAACCGAGTGTGCAACCCATTACCAATCCTAATCTTGCAATGGGAGAAAACATCAACGCCTTGAACCTTGAGGTAATTAAACTCTTTGATTATAGAATTCCATGTTGAAGGATACGCAGTAGAAAGATCTGTAATATTTGATCCGTGAATGGCAGAAATAAGCTGACACCATAAAGAGTTATCTTGTGAAAGGAAGCGCCAAACCCACTTCGCAAGAAGACCTCTATTAAGGGCAAAAAAACTAGAAACCCCTAAGCCTCCGAATTTCTTAGCTGCGAGAACAGTATGCCACTTAACCCACGTAATCTTTCGATCTCCTTCTTGAATACCATTGAAAAAATTCCTACGAAGGTTTTCCATCTTGTTAAGAACTGTCTTCGGGACCTTAAATATAGACATGTTGTAAATCGGAGTGGAGCCAAGAACCGATTTAAGGAGAGTGAGGCGGCCACCTATAGACAGAGTTTTAAGCTTCCATTTGGAAAGTCTTTTCGTGAGCTTGTGAACCGTCTCATCCCAAGATTTAACCAAAGACATATTCCCTCCTACCATAATTCCCAAGTAATTAAACGGAGTCTTCATCACCGAACATCCAAGACTCGCAGCAGCTTCAGAAACAATCGACCCACGAATCCCCAATCCGAGAATATGACTTTTTTTTAGGTTAATCGACATTCCTGAAAGTAAGGAAAAGCAATTGAGAATATTCAAAATACCTTTTAAATTCTCTTTAGACCATTCGCCAATAAAAATCGCGTCATCCGCATAAAAAGGATGAGAGATCGTGAGAGCATCTTCAATCCGTAAACCTGTGAAAATACCCGCTTCAACAGCACGATTGAAAGAAAGATGAAGAGACTCCATAATAAGAATGAACAAAAAAGGAGCCAATGGGTCTCCCTGCTTCAATCCTCGATGAAACTGAAACTCCGAAGTAGGACTTCCATTCACTAAAACAGAAGCTTTACCCGAATTTAGACTACCTTGAATCCAGGACCGCCATCTCGACCCAAACCCAAAAGCATTAAGAACATCATCTAGGTAGTCCCATCTAATAGAATCATATGCTTTAGCAAAATCCACCTTAAAAAACATAGTCTGCTGATTTTTATGTTTACATCGAGCCAAAATCTTATTAATAATAAAAGGACCGTCAAGAATTTGACGGTTAGGAAGGAAAGCTGTCTGAACGTTTGAGATGAGATCGGAGATAACAAATGACAAACGTGTAGCAAGGATTTTGGTAACAACTTTATATAGGCTCCCAATTAGGCTAATAGGCCTAAACTCACTGACCAGTTTCGGGTCTAAGGTTTTTGGAATGAGAGTAACAAAAGAAGAGTTACATCCAGTTGCGAAAAACCCATGTTCGAAAAACCATTTGACAGCTATACAAAAATCTGGCCCAACAACTGTCCAAAACTTGCGGAAGAATTCAAAAGTAAATCCATCCGGACCTGGAGATTTGTTCTCTCCACATCCCCAAACAGCTTTGCGAATTTCTTCGTCCGAAACCGATGCTTCCAAATCAGAAACCTGCTCAAAAGTCAACCGATTAGGAAAACTAAAATTAATTCTGCCATGGCGCGTACCCGGGTCATTAAATCTATCCGCAAAGTGATTACGAAATTCATCTTTAACACGAATGGGATCGTCCACCCATTCTCCTTCAATCATAATACCCTTAACTGAAAGGTTGGCACGCTTTCTATTAATGATACCATGAAAAAACTTAGAATTTTCGTCTCCTTCTATAGCCCATCTAACTTTCGCCTTTTGAACAAAATCACAATTAACCGAGGAGTTTAATTCCTGTAACTGTTTCATAGCTTCCATACGAGACAACAAAACATCATCAGTAACTCCTCCTTGGTCCAACAACTTATCAATGTCGCTAAGCTTATTCTTGACATCTCTAATACTATTCGACTGTATATTTTTGTACTCAGCCACCCATTTACGTATTTCCTTCTTTAATAATTGAAGCTTCTTTTTGAATCTAATCATCCCGTTGCTATCAACAAGAATAAAAGAGTTCCAGGTGGACGTAATCATTTGATCGAAACCAGGAATAGAGAGCCAAGAATGGTATAACCGAAACGGCGTAGCTCCAAAATCAACGAGCATCTCCCGGAGTAAAATAGGACGATGATCCGAGAGGTGTCTATCTAGACAAACTGCTGAGATATGAGGAAACAAGGAAAGAAAACCATCTGTCACAAAGAAACGATCTAATTTACTCATTTTAGATGCCGAAGGATGAGCCCATGTGAAAGAGTACCCTTCCAATTGAACTTCATTAAGACCCGCATTAGAAATAAACGAATTAAACGAACAAGCTCCTTGAGCAAGAAAAGTAGACCCCCATCTATCCTCTTTACATCTAACTTCGTTGAAATCTCCCATCACCATACACTCCCCATTCCACTGATTGATAAGAGAAGCAATGAAATCCCATAGTTGACATTTAGAAGCGTATGATTGAGGAGCATAGACAGATATAATTAATAATTGAATCTTCCTTGGAATCCACGTACCATACAAAGCAACAAAATTATCGGAAATAATATGGTGCTTTTTGTGAAAAACATTGGAGTCCCAAACACATAAAATGCCACCTGAGTACCCTAGAGCTTCACTCACGATATGATCAAACTGATAGTTACCCCAGAAATATTTAACCTCCAAATCAGAAAAACTCTCCTTCTTAGTTTCTTGAAGAGACAAGAAACTAACTTTATGCTTAGTAGTTAACTCCCGAATCCAATCTTTTTTGGCCTTGGAACCGAGGCCTTGTATATTTAAGGATAAACAATTCATCGGAACACTTCATGACCTCCATTCGATCCAATGATCTTCTCCATATCCTTGGTGCATCCATCCATGGTAAAGCCCATAGTTTGACCTACCTTAATCATCTCGTCAAGAATATCTAATATAGAGCCTCCCTCCTTTCGTATGTCCCTGATAACCCTACCATCTGACTGAATGTTAATATCAGATTTCTCCACTTCCTCAAAAACACGCGAACTACAACGATCTGAATTATGATGAGAACGAATACATTCTTCTCCTTGAACTTCTTGTGCTTCTTGTTCAAAAGTAACATTAACTTTTTCAGGTGTAAACCCTGGCGGATAAGGGATGCTAGACTCCATGCCAGAATTACCAACTTCCTTTTTATGCCTATTAAGTAAATCGTAAATATTGAAAGGGTCTTTAGAAACCTCCTTATCATTAAGTGTCTGATCAACTTCATTATCATGTTCTTGTGCGTCCCCATTATCCCCAAAAAAAGTATCAGAGACTGCTTCACTATCACTCTCTTCTCCTTCGTTGTTAACAGTATTATCCACAACATTAATGTCTGCTTCATTCTTAACGGATTCGTCATCTGAACAATGAACCACCTCGGGGACTTCTTTAAAGGACGGGGACCAAACAAACAGCTCCTTAGCTCGAATCTGAAAAACCTTCCCTTTCACAATGATCTTAAAACTGTCAAGGATGTTATTAGCATGTTTTGTCTTGATACATAGGCGTTTCCGAGCAAAGAGGTCTTCATTACCATCTTCTAATTCCATGACCTCTCCCCATTGAGAACCTATCTTATGAAAAGTAGCATGAGACCACGCATGTAGAGGTACTCCCTCTATATCGACCCAAACAATACGATCACTGGCAACAAAATCATTTTGAGCATTACATAACCGAACGAACCAAGAAGCAACCCCCGTATGTTTCATGAATTTAAGTTTGGTTTTGGCAGAACCTAACTTAATCATAACCCATAATCCTCCTAAGTAAACGATCTCGATATCCATGAACCCCTCATTATGTAACAACACACTTAGGTTATTAATAGATGAAAATTGTCTAACCTCCCCCATGACAAAATTGTCTAGATCTCTTGCAACCATGCACGAATCATCTAAGACCAAAGCTGGCGACGAAGCAAGTGGTATGGGCGGAGACGAAACACCCTTCACAGCAGAAACAAAGGACGTAGGTGTAGGAGCAACATGATTGAACTTATGAGGAACACGTTTAGAAGGAATCGAATCACGATCAAAGCGAGCCACGTTAGCTTGTAAATGCTTACGTCCGATCCATAGCGTGCATAGGTTCCCAACAAGCCTCTCCACATTATCTACTTTGATAAAGCGAACAAAAGCAAACCTTTTCCCAGCTTTAGACATACGATTCGGTATAAAAACGTCCACAACCGTCCCATATGATTGACATAGTACCCAAAGATCTTTCGAGGTTGTGACATCAGGAAAATTAGTGATGAAGATGGATTTGGAAATTAAGCGGGTATGATCCGCGTTACTACGAGATTTAAAGGCCATGAGCAGACAATAGAAATATTTTGGATTGAAGGGAGATCAATAGGTTTATTGTGGGTAAGGTTAATTGAATAAGGGGGATCACCGATTAAGATTAAATGATCGCCAATCACCGATTAAGATTTGATGATCGCCATAAGCAGATGAGGATTTGATGATAATTTTAGGATTGAAGTGGTGGATTTTATTAAGCTTTGTTGAAAAGAAAATATTTGATCTTAAATATTTTTGTGTGTTATTTAATACTTGATGTAAGTTATACAAATCAAACTAAAAATATATTTAAACTCAATTCATTCATATATTTTGCATCAAGTATTACATAACACGATAAAAAATATTTAAGGTTATAGTTGAAAAATAAAAATTTCAAAAAGTCTAAGTGGACATTTAATATAATAAAAAGAAGTATGTCTTTTAGAAAAACAATTATATATATTTTATAAAAAGGATAAAAATTTAGCCGCATAAAAAAATGTCAATCTCACAAAAAATACAAGATCAATTATGGAAATCTGGTTTTTATTTTTTTTCTAAAATGTGAATACCTTTTACTTTTGAGATATTTAGTGAATTTTCAAATATTTTAATGGTCTTATATTTGTGACACCTATTGTGTGGGTGATATAGATTAGTCAATTTTGTTTTTGAAAGTTCTAGAAAACGTTATTTATTTTGTTGCAGATCTTGAATAGTTGTTTCTCTTTGTCAGCGTCACCTGGATCTCTACAATAAATGCGTATGGTTTTTCTTTTTCTTTGCACAGTTTTGTGGGTAGCATCTATTAGAGCACAAGGTACAGTTTTGTGCCGTCGTGTTCAGGCCGTAGAAAAAGTGGTGTCACATCATCATTTTTTTTATAACATCAAAACACCTCATAATACAAAAAATAGGCTTTCAAGTTAACATCAATATTTCTGGTGTTATGATGACCCCACCGTTTCTTTATTTCTTTTTTTCAACAACAATAATAAAAATAAGGGTAAAATACACTGTTCTGTATTTAACATCGTTTACCTGTTTGGTCCCTAGATAATGGGGACTCTTATATGAGGTCCTTTTTTGACACTATAGTTACCCGTTTAGTCCTTAGAGCCCCATTATACCTAACGACAATTACCTTTCCCGTTATCTCTCAAATTTGACTTTCAAACTATGGGTATTTACATTTTTTCGTCTAAAATTTGATTGCACCGTTGGTCCCTATTAACTTTAAAGTAAAAAATTCAAGAAAGTAATAGTTTGTGTTATGATTTTTTGTCTTTTTCTCTTTACAATGTTGGTCCGTAAAGTCCTTTTTTTCTCTTTACAGTTATCTTTTCCTGCAGGGACGATACTTGCACCAAAGGTTTTCCACAGGGACGATCCTTGCACTTTCGTAACGTTTGGGACGAAACATGCAATTTGGCCAAACTTTAAGAACGATTTATGCAAGTTACTCATATTTCTATGATTCTATTATATATCGATCCATATATATGATCACAACAACAGAATATATGCCTGTAATCCATCTTTTGTGTCTATTAAGGAATTGGAATGTCAAAATTTCAAAATATGTCATGTGTTTGGTTAGAGAAATAAATGAAATTGCCGGCTTATTTTAAAAGCCCAACCCCTATAAGCCCCTCCCCAAACACACCCTTAGTCATATTTTACGTATTATTCATTTCGTGAGTAAGAATCACGCTTTTATATAGTTATTTCTTAGCATTTCGAAGCCAAAATT
Organism: Tanacetum coccineum; assembly: GCA_026074375.1. Taxonomy (NCBI): domain Eukaryota; kingdom Viridiplantae; phylum Streptophyta; class Magnoliopsida; order Asterales; family Asteraceae; genus Tanacetum; species Tanacetum coccineum. Next base: position 26,274 of record BQNB010004279.1, read on the forward strand.
AAAATTTGTATTTTTGTAAACTTGTTTGGCGAAATGGGCTGGGACTGGGGCTTGTGTTGGAGTTGGGGTTGGGGCTTATATTATACCCCAGCCCCAACCCCAACACAAGATATGTGTTTAAGGTATGCGTTTAAGTTATGTGTTTAAGTTTACTTTAAAATAATTTAAATTTTAAGATATGCGTTTAAGTTTACTTTAACTCACCTTAAAATTTAAATTATTTTATACCTACTTACCTAAACATTACGCGTCACGTTTCAGTTACATGCACCAGCATACTTACACCTCCCCAACTCACGGAAACCATACGCAATCAACAATTAGATACAACCCGTGTGCAACGCACGAGTCTGCATGCCTCGTATATCTATACTATCTATAAAGCATTTTGACACAATTCTTGAAAGTGGAAAAAGTGACAACTTAATTCCCATTATTAGAAAGTTTAATGGCTGACAATTCTAGCATCCATGCATAAATATGTATGCGTCATTGTTAGAGAGTTCAATGGCGGGCAATTCTAGAAAGTTCAATCATTTCACAATCATAGACTTGCGTCATTGATTGAAAAAAAATTTGGTGATTGAAACAAAATTTTGGTAATTAACCAATTATACTCGCCTAGCTTCCAATTAATATCATTAATGATATTTATCTAGGTTGAACCATCGTGCAATATATAATTTATTTAGGGCAAGTCAACAATCAGTTTTAATTATCCCAGTATTATAGGAAAAGTAGAGCTAAAGCTTTGTCGATAATTTTCTTAATTGTAACTTATTTCCTATTTAGTTGCACAACTATAACTAATACAATCAAGTCATTCCTTAGATAGTTGCGATATTATGCAAGAAGCTTCATAATAATAGGCCTCACCCCAGTTGTCACCCGACCCATTTGTTATGTAAAAAATTAACTACATATCTCAAAAGTTTATATCGATTCATTCACAAAAAATCCTAACAAAATATCATTCAAAAAACGTGACGTGCACAATGAATAAATGATGATGGGTAACTCAAAAAAATTATTTTGCGTTCGATTTTCAATTGATCAAGGTCATATATCATGTTCTATCTTTTATATTGTTTTTGCTATTTTGGATTATTTTCATTAATTCAACCAACTCAAAAGGTATGTGCCTTTCTCTTTTATTGTGTATCTCAAAAGTTCTTATGTATGTGCATAAGGTGTTTTCTTTTGGATTGTCACTCTTTAAGTGGTATTGGTAGTATAATAAGGTGTATCCCCTACGACTAAAGAATCTTGCATCAAGAATTACAAAGGTTCAACAATTTTTACAAGCATCTTCTAACAAGGTAAGGTTTTATTGTGCAAAGTAATTTTAATATGTATTGTTATGTATTAAATTTGTAGTTTTGATCTTGCATCCAATACAATGCATCAGGATTGAAAGCAAGGTTGTAACTCGATCTCTAATGTGTGAATAGTGTCTTATGAAAGAATCTGTCATGATCTCTAATGTGTGAATAGTGTCTTATGAAAGAATCTGTGATGATGCCAGTGTTGTAAATATCGGCCTTGACGACCGATATATCACTGATATATCGCTTATCGGCGGTCAGCCGATAAGTTTTTTCACTTATCGATAAAAAATCGGTTTTGGTCAAAATCGGTCAAAATCGGCCATTTTTGGGTTTTTTTTTATTTTCTTGATCGTGATTTAATAAAAGTATACAAAACTGAATTAAAACCACACATAATGTATATTTTACAACATATACATAATATATATAGTTAAAAATAACAAGAATATTAAAAAACTTATTAAATATATATATATTTTGCAGAATTCCTTTATAATTTAGGGTCTCCGCCGAGAAACCGATATATCGCCGCCAAGACCGATATATCGCTTAAAGGGGGTTGACCGCCGAGCGATATTTACAACACTGGATGATACTTCTTTATGAGAAATAGTTTATGATAATGTTTAAGATAATTTTACTCCGTATATCTTACCAATCTCGTTGTCAAGTTAATTTCATTACCTTTCGCTTTTAATATTCTTTTGATAAATTGCACTTTCAAGGTGGACATGCTACTAGATGATCTTAATTTTGATCATAATATGTAGTTAATACAGTGACTTGGTTTTAAGTTTGTTCACATTATTTTCTTGATTTCATTACATCAGTGTGTCACTATGTAAATCACTATCTCTTAATCAACACATTAACCTTTTGGTGTTTGATGTGGTAGCAGGTTATCGGGAGCATCTTGGAAATGGGATGGCCCGATCCTATATGCATGATAGTACTCAAGATCTTCACAGATATGATATGTTGGATTCATCTTCCATTGTTATACAAATCTTTATGTAACATATGCGATCAATGATTTCCTTTATTATAATCTTTATGCTCTTAGTTTCTACTATCTATCTACACTTCATATAAAGCATTTAGCCTTATTTCTTAAAATTTCAACGTTGTTGAAAAAATATTTTAGAAAATGTTGAAATTGATTCTATACTACACATTCAATTGGTAATTTAAGAAGTCAATTGGTAATTTATATATGAAATGTTTGTTAACTAAGTCAGATAGTAATTTATATATGGACATAATCACAAATCACGCATGCTAATTTTAAAAAGTATTCAATCAAGTTAATACAATTATTTTTAATTTTGACGACCTAACAAAAATATTTTGGTCGGGTTTAATGACATTAAATGTGTTATTGGTAACTGCTTTGTAATATGGAATTAACCGTGGCTTATAAATATAAGGCTCTAGGTTAAACATCAATAATCAATTTTAACTTATTAACTTATTATGTTGCGTGTTTCATGATACCTAGAGGTCCACCAGAAATAAAAAAAATGTCTTGAACAATAACGAGCAGACAAGTTGATTCGATTTCTATAACATTAATAAGAAGATGGTACGTACTAGATGGATACTCATCCCTCTCTTTTTCCTTTTTCTTTTCACATAGTATTTACAGACTCAGCAGAGACATGTTAATAAATTTTGCACACAAAAAACTGTTTTAAAGCAATCAGTTGCTCATCGAATATACGTCTTGGTTTTACTTTAAACTTTATAAGTTTTGTTGTTTCTTACATGATGTAATACCACGAGTATGTGTAAATAACAAAGTTTAGTAAGCTTGTGTAACTATTTGTGCATAAAATGACCAAAAAAATCATGCACCCTCAGATAAATATATCCATGGTAAATCACACTTTGATATATGTTAAGAATTTTTCTTGAGCTGAATATCGCATGTTACAACCGTTTGCAATTACATTTTGATATTTTCACGATCTATTTTGAACTTTACACGAAACACTTACCACAATATCGCATATCGTTAATTGACTGCCGCTATAAATGTTGCCTTTTTTCTTTAGTTGAATTATCGCAAGCTAAATCCGTTTGCAATTACATTTTGATCTTTTCACGTTCTATTTTAAATGTTACACGAAACACTTACCACAATATCGTATATCGTGAATTATCTGCCGCTAGAAATTTCCGCCGCTATGCGCGGGTACTCGTCTAGTATAAAGATTAAGTACCATCATTTATTGTGGAGTCTTAATAACTTCAATTTTAATCTATAAAATTATAAAATAAATTGAGATTAAATGCAATAATATATAGTGATGAGGAAATTGAGTTTTTGTGGAGTACATACAAAAAAATTATATTTAAAGTGAAAGATGTACAATTTTGGTTAATTTGCTTTTGTAATTAACTACATTGATTATAATTACAATGACATTTAAAGTGTCTCTTGATATCTCTAAGATAGTTACATATAGTGCCATTATAAATAGCTCATTTTTTTACAATGGTTCATCCACTTCTTATTACAGTTTCCTTTGTGCTAAAGCTGTATTTACTTTTTTAAAACACTTGCTTAGACTTTATTCATAGATGAATTATATGATAGCAGTAAGAAGTGAGAGAACTCTCTATATTGTGCAATAGTTGCAACTATGTGTAGGAATTTTGCTTTTATCAAATGCACATATTACGTATGGGATAGTTATTGACTATAGAAGTTGTGGACATCCTCAACCATGGTTGGGATGTTGTGGAAAGCAGCATGCTACACCTTTTCTCATTATTCAGTTCTATAATCACAGAGGTAATGCCACATTAGGAACACTTATGGTATAAGATGGACCAACATCACCAAGAAACTTTGGACACAAAAAGATTGACATTATGTTGTTTCCTATTCTTTGAATCATTGTTATACCGTATATGGATCAAATGATGTTTACATTGCCTTTTTGCTAAGTTCTATCTATAATTATCCATTCAAGTGTTTCTTACATTATAGTCCAACTATTTTTTCAGGTTGAAGATTGGTGTTAAGACTCACAAAAAGGTTCTAGTCATAGATATGAGTTTCATAGTATATAGATGAGGTCTTGGTGTGAATCGTGTGATGTTCGCTGCTGAACTTAGGTTTGTAGGTATGAAGTTATAAGATGTTTCACGTAAATAAAAGTTCAATTTTTTTCAAAAAAACAAGACAGGTGCAATGCTTGAAGATGAACATCTCGTATTTATCAAATTTCACTATTAAAGCATTCCCATTAATGACTACTTATCAGAATAAAATTAAAGCTTCTAGAAACTCAAACTTATTATTATCGATAAAATAAATTAAGTGCCCGTTTGGTTTGTAGAAGGGTTAAAATTTAGATTTATATTTGGGTTTGAGTTTGGATTTGAATTTAATGTAGTAGAGAAAAAATATATTAAAAATACTTAAATAATTAATTATAATTTAATATATAAATTTATATATTAAAAGTGGTGTACTTGTAGTAGTAAAAAATTATATAAAAAAGATATTAAACAAATTTATGGCTGGAAATTAAATTAAGCCCACAAAAGTTGAATAGGGTGATTTATGGAATCCAAATATACAAAAGTCGAATAGGGGTAGGATTTATGGAATCCAAATATTCAAGCGGCATAGTTTCCTATTTGAAATTTCAATTTCTAAACCAAACGACTTGTTTCAGCCTTGCACATAGGGTTCAAATAAGATTTCGTCTTCTTCTTTAGTAAGACATAGATTAGTCAAACTTCCACATATTCAAAGTCATAACAAAGCTAAAGATAACATTCCCATGCTACTTGCTCATGAAAATTTGTTTCTTCCATATATAGTCTATTTAATTCTCCAAGTTTACCTAAGTTAGCCAACCAAACGGTTCTTGAAGCATCCCAAAAATAAAACATGTCTGACAACTTACCTTTTGAAATCCAATTGAAAATCATGAAAATACTTCCAATCAAATCTTTAATTCAACTCAAATCAGTTTCAAAATCATGGAAGTCTCTCATCGACAATCCTGAATTTATTCGTGACTATCATGTTTCCCGTGATACTCAGCATCATTTACTTGTAGGTTACACTCATTGTGAGCAAGAATATGTATCAGTTGTAGATGATGATATTACTTTCCCCGAACTCAAATTTTCCGTGACTGTTCCTACGTCCATTACACAACTTTCTAAGCAAATAATAGTTAGTAGCTCTCGAGGCATGTTGTGTTTGTATGGCTATGATGGAAAGCCAAGTTATTCTAGATCAAAAATGGCTGTTGTTTGGAATCCTACGATAAGAAAATCTATTGACATTGTTGTGCCTAATGTGTTAGATAGTCTGCCATATGAAACACTTGTTGGTTTTGGGGTTTGTCCAAAGACTAATGACCCTAAACTTGTCAGGGTTACATCTATATGTGTTCCCTGGAAATTTGACACTATAAGTAGCATTCCTTGGCAAGTTGAGGTTTTTACATTAAGCTCAGGTGTTTGGAGAAGCCCATCCATCAATCTTCCCCGCAAGGACGGAAGATATATAGGGCCAAGGGGGGTTGTGGCCCCCCCAAAAATTTTGCTTCTAAGTACCAATTTTGTACTATGTAGATATACATTAGAAAAAAATTACATTCTGCCCCCCTCGAAACTAAACGTCAAATGCAAATTAATTTTCTTTTTTTACATTTTGTTTCTTTACCAAACAAAAAACAACTAAAAACCCTCTCTGCAACTCCTCCCAATCTCCCATTCTCCCAATCTAAAACTATTTTGTGAGTTATCGCGTATTTCTTGTCTTTCTTTTTGGTATATATACATTATGATTTTCGTCTCGGCCCCCTCATAAAACTGCTCAAGTTCCGTCCCTGCTTCCCCGCAAATCCATTGCGTTCACACGGAATCAGGTAGATGTAGATGGGTTTATTTATTGGCGTGCATTTGATACGTCTTATGTGGGTGGTAAATTTCAACGGTATGATCTTATTATGTTATTTGATATGATAAGTGAAGAGTTTACGGAAGTATACCTCCCTGATAGTTTAGCAAAAGATTCTGACATTGGTTTATCTATATCTAAGCTAAAGGAGTCTCTTGTTGTGCTTGAATACAATTTTAAGGCAGAGAGACGTGTTTATGGTGTATGGATGATGGAGGACAGTGCCGAAAAATTGTTTACAAAGCTATTCACCATCGACATACCATATGCATCAATACAAGATGTACATAGATTTAGCAAGAGTGGCAAAGCTATAATTGAAGTTAAAATTGATTGTAACGAGCATGCACTTTTTGTATATGAACCCATCTTTAAACACATGAGTTATATTGGGATTTCTGGAAAGCCGTTTTCATTTTTAACGAGTTCCTACATGGAAACGCTACTTTTTCTTGAGTTGAAGATACTGAAAACTTGGAAGCATAACATAATAGATTAATGCTTGTGTTCGAGACTTAGAGCCCATATCAATGTTTCTAGAATTAATGTATCAGGGTGCATATTAACTAGTTAGAGTTAACAAAAATCCTGTGCATTGCGTGTAGAAGTGAACTAAATTTCTTGGATGTGTTTATGTTTATTTCCTCTAATATGATATCATATATGTGTATGATATGAAGTTAACAAGCATTATAAATGGGCAATTTGTTCCACCACTTTGTTATAAGTGTTAAATGTTAAACCTCGTAGGTTATACTTTATTACTAATCACTATAAATAGACTACAATGTAACATTGAAAACCCTAACTAGATCTTATGGACCCTAAGTTCACAAGCGTGTTTGAGTCAACTAATCTAACTACACCCCGTAGTCCGAGTGACGAAATCGCAAAAGCTCGATACCGGAGTAAAAAACTTGTAGAATAACTAAATCTAATTTATTGATAAGATTATTATGCCCTGCTTTGCGGAAGCGAAATCGTGATGATTCAGCAAAGCAACAAGCTTTTATAATGCAATAAAGATAAGCCATTGGTATATTTTTTATATTAGAATGAGGGATAAAACTCATCGGGAATTTTTGTCCAATGGTATGGAGGTTTTACCCTCCTAGGCAAGGTCTCATGTTCGAGTCTTGTCTAGAGGGATAGGGGTTTCCCTCCCGCGTGTCGTTAAAGGGAAAGGGGGCCATTTGCCTTCTGGGCTGGACCAATTGGTTGTGTTCGGGTGATACGACTTCTAGGCTAGGGGCCATGTAGCCACAAATTGCCGTTCCAAAAAAAAGAATGAAGGGATAATTGGTGATATACAAACAAAAGAGGAAACATAAAAAATGATTTGTTTGTTTTACTAGCGAAAGAAGCAAATCTGAAAAGAAAAGAATAAGTGACAGAAAGGAGATTAAATCTTGATATGTGATTAGATCTTGGTATATGTTGATTGTTATACTTTTCCTGCTTGCTCCAAAATCCTCTTTTATGCTTCAAAAAACAAATAAAAAATGTTATATAATAACCAAAATGAGATTTATGGCCAATAGGTTTTGATAATAGAGATGGAGAGATTTGACGGGTAGCATAGAAGCAGCGGCTCATGGCGGCCGACTAGGTTTTATGATTCAACCCGCACTAATACCATGTTAAATGTTAAAAACCGTGAGGTATAATGTTTATTCATGAAGCATTTATAGGACTAACTACATAAAACACTAATGGGCCTTACACACACAACTGGGCTTGGGCCATACTAACTTTACTATCTAATATTCCCTCGCAGTCCGAGCGACGAAATCGCGAAAGCTCCGACTGGAGTAGAAAACTAAAACATGAAAGCAAAAATAAATTGTTGACGAAGACATCCGACAATGAGCGGATACTGGTCTTCAAACATAAACATGCAACAAAAGCAAAATCATTAAACCAAACATAATTTGTTGTTAAAAGAATCCGTCAACATATGAAGACAAATCTTCAAATTGCACCATCGAAAGCAAAACAAACAAAGGGAAAACAAATATGCATAAACTTTTTTTTAAATAAAAAAGATACGACGAGAGAACTTTTTGATAGGGGATAGGTTTTTCTTTTAGATAAAGGTTGCAACTATGATTTGTTAGAGAAAAACCATACGTATGGTCTTTTTTAGAAAATAAAAGCGGGTCATGACGGCCGAAAATTATATTTTAAGAATGGTGATTTATAGTGTGAAAAACTAAAGAGGGGGGGTGAATAGTCTACCGTTTTTAGCGTTTTAAAATTTTTGTTTCAAAACTTTTAGATCCGAGTTTAGGTGAGATCAAAAAATCACAATATGAACACAATATATAAACAATAATAACTACGAAATATAATATGCAAGACAATAGTAGAGAGTTAGAAAGATCAAAACACAACACGAATAATTATAGTTGTTCGGTAACGAAGCTCCTCTTCGCCATACTCCACTCCCTGAGTACCCAACTCAAGAGTTCACTTCATTATGTCAATAAGCTCCCTTTAGGCGGAGAAAACCGTACAATCGTCGCTTATACCAATTTCTGGCACTAAGCTAAATGTCGAGTTCTAATCTATCTAGAACCAATCTCTTACTCACAAATGTATTTTGAGGACTAAAATACTAATCGGTCACACACGTATTTTCATGACCTAAATACTAACCCGATCTAACTACTAAACAAGATTGGAGGTTATGTGGTTGATGGACAAATTACAACAAGAGCGCAACAAGGTTACGAATGCACAAACTAATCTACAACACTTCGTATCTTGACGATTACGAGTATTCTTCTCTTGCACTTTCAGAGGAAGGTTTAGATCACTTGTAGACAATGTTTAAACAAGCTAAATGATCAAAGAAAAAAAATTATATAACTGAATTTAAACAGAGAAAACTGTGTGCAAAAATGTAATATCAGTAACGGATCGACTATTCATTTTTGGAAGGACCTATGGCTTGGAGATGAGCCACTGAAATCACGGTTTAACAGATTATTTCGTTTATACTTAAATGAAGATTGCCTTCTTAGTGATACGCTTATCGATGGCAACTGGTCTTGGCATAGGAGAAGACCTATTTCATCAGGAATAACTGAATCTATGTTTCACTCTCTTCTCTTTGAGGTTCAACATATTATGCTTTCCTCTAGCCTGGATAGGTGGACGTGGTCAATCGATTCAGATGGTTCATTCACTGTGAGCTCCATATGCTCCTACATAGACCATCATCTTCTGCCTTCTTTAAACATGGAAACTAGATGGAATAAATGTCTCCCAAGAAAAGTAAACATATATATATGGAGATTTCATTTGGATCGTCTTCCACATCGCCTAAACCTTTCCAAATGTGGCTTGGATATTGCTTTGATCCTTTGTCCGATATGCAATCTCCAAGTCGAGTCAAGTGAGCATGTTTTCTTCTCTTGTGACGTCGCCTCTAATGTTTGGCGTTTAATTTGTATTTGATGTAACTTATCAGATCAATCGCTGCATTCTTTTGAAGATTGTTCTTCGCGGGTTAACTCTTCACCGGGTTCAAATGCCAAGAAGGACCGTATGTTTGTTATAGTTGCTTCTACGTTTTGGATCCTATGGAAGTATAGAAACTCCAACACATTTCATTCTCATCCCATGAGGAAATGTGACCTTTTCGATTCTATTCGCTTAGTTTCTTTTACTTAGCTTAAATTTAGACGTAGAAAAGTTCATAACTGGTCTCAATGGATTTGTAATCTTTTTCTGTAATTTTCTAGCTTCTTGCTAGTTTATATATTCAATCTTTTAACCGTTTAAAAAAAGTGAGAAAATAGTTAGAAATGAACCACTATTTATAGGCAAGAAGGAGGAGTGTCTTACAAGGGGACGATCCCTTATTGTCAGACGGTCCCAGGTATATTAGGGACCGTCCACATTAGGGGGACCGCCCTCTTTGTTAGGACGCTCTCTTTTTGTCTTTTTGTGGGAAAATATTTTTCTGGTTTAGGTTCTAACTAATTTAGGGGGAAACAAGATTTTGAATATTTATTTAAATAAAACATTTTTTAATATTAAAAAAAATTGTCTATTTATTTTTGTAAAAATATTTTGTTACATTTGTAAAAATATAAGTTCTAAAGACAAAAACTTATTTCTTAAATCATCCAACAAGTTTATTAATTTGTTTGTTCATACCTTAAGTGATTTACGTCAAATTGGAAATTTATGACTAATAACTTGTTTACGTTTATTTTTATGTAGAATGTTTTCACATTTTGTGATTATCAAAACGTAAGGAATTCAAAAAATATAATAACGTTTTCAGACATTATTTGTATTAACAATCTCACTTTTTTTATTAGTACAAAATATAAACACATTATATGTAGAAAATATAGTTAAACAAAATTTTAGTGAATTTTAGTCTATTTCTCCTCCTTTTTGTAGAATCAAAAAGTGTTGTCGACGTGGAGATAATAATTTAACAAAATAAACGCTCCCCCTTGATGTGTGCTCCCCCTTATTGAGGGCACTAAAGAATCGAGCTATGATGACTTACTACAAAAACGAGTTAGAATAAAGTGCAATATATATCCAACTACTAGCATTGTTAAAAAAAATATAAAAGTGGCTTTATAAGCCAAAGATGGAAAAATAAACTAAGTAAATAAACCAACAATAATATAACCATCACAACCAAGATAAAATTTAAATGCATTCATTAGAAATTAAAGTCATACATAAAAGTATGATGCTACATGATTAGAAATTAAACATACTAAATTATTAAGTGGTTTAAAACTATAGGATATGCAAACAAAAGGGTAGGTTCCTAAATTTATTCTAGATAAAGAACTAAACATATAAGATGTTTAGTTTGGTGGTGGTGTGTTTGTTGGTGGAGAGTGTGGTGCGGAAGATGGAGTGAGAAGATGTTTAATGTAGTTTAGCCTAGAATGGAGTTCATCTCTTAAGGCAAGGATGAGATTGCGGTTGTGAAGACAACACACGCAATTAGCTCCATTCAAATCAAGTAGGTTAAGGTGAACATGATATCCCATGATGGGAATGAGAGATGATGGTGGTGATGGAGTGGGAAGAGCATAGTCCAAGGGACTAATTGGTGAAAGGTAAATAGTGACATCCATAGGTTGGTAATCTTGGTTTTGAATTAGTGGTGGATGAGATACTCTCGAATGAGTGTCATTTAAGATTTCAAGGTAAGAATTAGTGGATGGAGAATAAGAGTAAAAGGGTGATGAGTTAGGTTTTGAAGGAATTTAAGAGGAAGATGCGGTGCCTCTTGTGGATGGTGTCTTGATGGGTGCATTTGGTTGATTGGGAGAGTTGGGTTTGCTAGAAGGTGGTGTAGTGGTAACTTCATCTTCTTTTATTAAGTCAATGATGAGAGTTTCTTCCATATGGGTTTTATGGTGATTCATGATTTCTTGTTAGTGGTGGTGAAAGAATAGGATGCCATGGATGAGAAGAGGTTGAAGATGAAAATGGTGTGAGTGAAAGTGAAGAAGATGAAGTCTTCTTATAAAGAGAAATGGTGGATGAAGTTGTGTATAAGGTATTGTTTTATCCTATGGTTTATGAGAATGTTTATAAAAAGTGGTGAGTGTTAACTGAAATTAAGAGAAAAGCAGTCAAATAGCAAAAAGGAAACAGTGAAATTCTACTGTTTCAAGGGACGGTCCCCGGATATATGGGACGGTCCAAGATATATTAGGAGACCGCGTATATAAATCAGGGACCATCCTCTTTGGCTGGTGAATATCACTTTTTTCCGTCTTTTGTACAGTGGTCCATATGGTTAAAAGGTTGTGTTTAGGGAGTTGTATGCTGCATGTCCTATGTCTTAAAACCACACAAGAATCTCTACCTAAATTTCCTAAATATAGATAAATCTAGGAGAATGTTTTTCTAGAAGCAATCATAGAAAAATATTTGTAATAACTCTACCAATATGTGCATGCATGTAAATTATTTACCAACTTCTAATAAGTATGCAAAAATATGTAATTATTAAGAAATAAGCAAGCAATGCTTATAATAATCCAACGAGTGATTAATCACCCAAAATTAACCCAAGTAATCGTAGTCACGTACTAGCTAATCTATCTAAAGAAAACGTACCATGCAATAACATTTAGTCTAACATGAAATAATAAAACTACTACGAGAAATTCTAAAGAAAATTAAATACCAAGTATATAATTCAAGCAAAATAAAAAAGTTTATTATCAAGACCCTTCGTCATTCATTTCTTCTTGAATAACTTCTTGAATGCCTTCCCAATCGACTTTAGCGCCCCCCGTTGCTCCAAATGCATAGTCTCTTGACGGTTTAACATTGAGGTTTGTCGGGGGAACATGGTTGACTTGGTTTGTTCATGAGGGGGAGGGTCAACAAAAGTTTGAGGAATAATAAGTAAAAGAGAACTATAGTACGAAGTGGGAGAAAGAGTGCTTCATCGGGAAGTAACTTCATCACGAACATCATTATCATCGTCGTTTTTGACGACAAGATGACCCATGATGAAAAGCAGAGGAGGAAGAAGCGGAGTGACGAGCTCTCTTAATACCGATAGCTTTTCTTGGTTTTCAAGGTTTTTCCATAGCAAGAGGAAGCATGACTCGATCATATATGGCATACTGAGGACTGACAAGATTGGGATGCATACCCATGACACGATTATACAAACAAGTCAACAACATACCATAAGGCAAAATAAATTTGGGTCGACTTCTGACAAACTCAATCCATTTTGCAATGAAGTAGGCAAGATTGTATGGTTTTCAGTAACTATACAAGAGAGCGTGTGAGCGAGACATGCCAAAATATGATCCTGGTTGCCTCCAAGACATAAAACATTCTTCCGAATGATTTCTTCCCACTTCTTCACGGTTTGATTGACTTCTTTTGTTAGGATAGTGTTTAGATCAAGTGGTTAAATTTCTCTTGTGTATACACGAGTAAAGGTAGTACAATCAGACTGAATGTACGCTTTTATTTCGTGAGGAGTAGGTAAGTCGGTATGATACAGACCGGACGACTCTTGATAGGCTGATAAAGTATCAAGAGATCATTCGTCCATGAAGACGCATTAGCCTTCATAAGGGAGGTTGAGAATTTCACCGAATTGTTGGAGAGAATGAGTAATAAGTTGATTTTGAATGAAAAACAAGACGTACATATTACCGTCCTCGTCATATGGAAGTTGAACTTGACTATAAAATTTCAAAATAAATCGAGGGACGATAGACTCATTTATTAAGTATAGACAATCAAACTTAATTTCCCTAAAATTATGTTTGATATAGTCCTGATCAACATACCGAGCATAACAACCCGACCCTCATGAATATAACAATTTTTGACTTGAAGAAAAAGATTAGCCATGGTATTTGTGATATTTAGTTCAGTGGATATGATAGGGATGCACTTACAAGTATTTTTGTAATCGTTAGCGATAGCGCGATGCATATTATCACCTATTATCTTATCTTATCTTATATAATATAAGATTCAGTCCTAAAAAATTAATGTGCAGTATTTATGATTTAAAACCAACCCATTCTATACCAAAAGATGATGGAGTTAAATACCACTCAGTTACAAGAAAACCTAAAGCCTCACTATTTGTTTCATCTAAAGCCAAAAAAAACTTTCGGATTTTGATCACCAAAATAAATTAGGGAGATCTTGACCACAGTAATAACTTAAGGCGGCCACAGATAATCAAAGCTATAAAACAACTTCAAATTCAAGAACAAATGGAAGATTACATGTAAGTTGTTTTGTCTTGATTGATTTTGTATATAAATCAATCGCATGCATTACGATTTTGATTTTGATTTTGTTTCACATCAAGCGAGTAGACCTAAGTTAAACAATGGTCGAAACCTAACTATTCCCCACGCAACGGCGCCAAAAACTTGATGCGGTCGTCGTTAGACTTCAACAAGAAGTTTTACAACTCCCTAGGCAGTGCACCGAATCATTGCAGTATAGTATAGGAAAGACTCGGGGGTTGTTATCGTTCTTTAGGGAAAAAGTTGGGAAGGCTCGAACAGAATCTAACAGAGGTCTACGGGATTAAGAGAAGATTCTTTTTGTATTTTTATTTTATAGAAAGCAGGTAAAATCATATGGGTTGAGAGGTTGGTTTGTTTTATCTAATTAAACTAATAATAATAAAAATAAATCTAAACTACTTTGGTGATAACTTATATGATAAACGAACGTATTTACTTAATCATGCACTACTCCTCAGATTGCTTCTCCTAATCATGTTGCTTTGTCACACTTGTGATGATCTGTGTAAGTATTTCCTAAGTCATGAACGAATTACACGAACCCGCAGTCTATGTAATATTCCGTTAAGGGAATGCACAAGTAAGGTAGTATGAAGACTATTACAAGTTCCCTAAGAGTACATTACATGCAACTGAAATATCTTAAGAGGGATCAACCATATTAGGGGTAAGGTAGTATGAAGACTGTTACCGATGGTATCCTTTCTACACACTCGCGTTTCCCTAGACGTCTATGCCAATTTAATATCTTATGGCTAGTTTTCTAAGGCCTAACTCCCACATCCATCACAAGAAGCAACATTAAAAGGATCTACAATCTAAGTTTCATGCAATCATAAGTAAATACTAAAGGATCTAGCCTTGCATGGCAAATAAAGAACAAGAACAAGAAACTATCACAAAACACATAGACATATTAAGTAATAAGAGATAAATGAACTTCACTTGATTAAATCATGCAGCTGAGGTTGTTACAAGAGGGTTTTAACACCCTAAAAACGAGCCTAAAGGCTGCTAAAATCTTCTTCTAAAACTAGGGTTCGTCTCCAAAAAGTTACACACTTAAAACCTAAAAACGGATTTATATATATAGGAAAACAAGCGCAACAACGTCGCTTTATGTTCTTGACGCCGTCGTGCCGCAATGGTCTTCTAGGGTTTCTTTAAGTCGGCTTCGTTCTGACACCGTCTAGAATTTCATGATGTCGTCCCTAAATAACTTTGACGCCGTCGCTTGTAATTGGCGACGCCGTCTCCACGCACTGTATGCTTTTCTTCAAGATAGTTGGTGTAGAGTCGTAGTCTTATCCGATTCTTCTCTAATTGAGCCCAAATCACGTGTATTTCCTCTAAAATCCATCCAAATGCTAAAAACACAAAAACAAACGATTAAGCACATAATCTGGGCATATTTGCATGATTTAGGGGGTTAAATGACCCCGAAAAAGTATATAAAATGACACCTCGTCAGTTCTTGTCTACTAACTTTGTTTTGCAGTACGCCTCCATAACTAGATTGCTTGGTGCCCCAAACAAGGGGGAGCTTATGTCAAGCACTTAGAGAGTACATCTTATATACATTTAGTTGTATATACTCTTCCAACGAAGAAACTAGTTTTGCACTAACCTTATTTGTAGGTTTCAATCATACCTTGACGCCCCGAATAAGGGGGAGCATTCGTCACGAAGTGCATGCACACATGCATCATATATTTCTCCTATTGCTTCTTGATATGTATTTCGTTGCACAAAACTAACCCTTCATGTAGGTTAAGCCTTTGTAAGAAATTTGATCCATGGATTCGTTAGCAACCAAGGTCAATAATCATAGGAATGCAATGAGCTAGGGGGAGCTCGAGGGTATCAAAGTAAATAGCTTGGAAGTGTTTATACAATGAAGATAGAAGTATCACTTCACTAGGGATGATGCAAGCTCACTTTATGAGTGAGAAACAAGTTTAAACACCAAGGGCAAGGATCGGAGAAGGATAACGCGTTGTGGAGGAGGATAAGACGCTAGTTTCGCTGAGTAGTGGCCGGAGTCTCGTGTTGTGTGGTGTGCGAGCACGCTACTGTAAGGCGCGAGGTGTGTGGTCGGAGAAGGAAGTGTAAACGAGTAACTTTTAAATTTTACTATGGGTTACACTTTACATATATTTGTCATCATCAAAAAGGGGGAGATTGTTAGTGAAAATATTACAATATTTAAACTAAACAAGCCCTTTGGTTTTAATAATGGACAAAATATGTACACTTGTCAATACATACGTAAAATGCGTAAGTTACTCGTGACCATCCCCCCCTATAACTCATCAACGTTCAATACTTCACAACACATTGATGTCTCGAGTCTACTCATGCTTCAACAAAAAGTACGAATATGTTTGTTAAGTTGCATTATGATCAACCCATTTAACAAACCATTAAAAATAATTAACACGTTTTTACAAACTAGCCTAATGATTAAAACCCATTTTATCATTAAATCATTTTTAATAAACCTTTGTAAGTTTACTTACGCTTAACAAGTAATTAATCACATTAGAGAATATGAAAAAACTTAATTACTTAACTAACTAGCACAAGATCTTCCTTTTAGAAGAAATCTTCCATATTAGGAAATAATCTTGGAAGATCAAAACATGTCTAGCCATATTAGATAATAGAACAAAATAATTAGGGAATAAGGACTTCTTGTTTAACCATTTTTGAAAACAAATCTTAGAAGATCTTTTCTTATCTAGTAAATCTTACCATTTTAATGTTAAGCTTGATTTTCCTTCTAGAACAATATCCAATCAGATTTTATAAGTACATTAAGGATCTAAGCAAAAGATTTAAAAAGATTTTTTAAATTTTGAATTTAACCCGCGGATCTACGGATCCACCAAATGCATGTACGGATCCACCTAAATAGGCATACGGATCCACCTAAATTCCTGCAATGCCAGATTTGGTTTTTCTTTAAATACCACCCATTTGCATACATTTTGAACCTCTCTTTTCACAACCTTTATCCCACATATTTTCACACATATAGGGATTATTATAATCAAGTTTTTACGATGTAGAAATACAATTAATCATGTCTTTAAAACCCCACTAATCCTTGATCATAATGCTTCTAACTTTCGTTTGTTGCAAGCATGTTTCTACATGATCTTTCATTCAAGCAAGCTTAGAGATCTTGCCATCCTCATCCACCACTACCATATATATGAAGGTCTATCACAACAAGCAAAGAGACTTGTCTTCTTCATCAACAACATCATGCTTAGTGATCTTGATGTTTAGATTAGGCTTTTACATCCAATTGACACTTATGTCTTGGATCATCATTATTGTATCATAACTATACACCAAACTAGAGTTAGTTGGTTTATGTGTTTAGGCCATAAAACACAAGGTTTGTTATGTTGGGCCATAAAACATAACGGGTTTGGTTGTACCCGAAGAAGGACTCGATATTGAGCTTCCTACCGAAAAAAGTGTAAGTGACGTTAGGTTGGTTCTACCTCGAAGTAGGACTCGGTATTTAGCTTAGTACCAGATAAAGTGTAAGCGACGTTGTATGGTTTTCTGCGCCTAAAAGGTGCTTGTTGATCTAGTGAAGTAAATCTCGAGTTGGGTACTCGGGGAGTAGAGTAGGGCGAAGAGGAGCTTCGTAGCAGAACCACTATAAATCATCGTGTCCGGTTTGTGTTTTCTTTTACTTATCGCTTTACATTTATATTTTCCTTTATCGCTTTATATTTATATTTGCATTGCGTCTATGTTTGTGTTATATATTGTGTTGTTATGATATGCTTTGTTTGATGCTCTTTAGTATATTTATTGTAGTAGAACTATTATGGACACCTTTCATATTACGTCAAACTTGATTGGTTGTTTGATACAAAAGTTTTAAGTTTCAAATGGAAACGTATCCCCCCTCCCCCCTTTATGATTCCACATTATTGTTAAGTAAATTCATGAAGTTAGCCCTCCCATTCGGGCGGACCATGAAGCTACACATATATATGGTGCTTCCGGCAATGCCTTTAACAAGGCCCGGAAGAACGTATGGCCGTCTTAATGGAAGATCCATGTATATCTTATGAACGCTACACATGCTAACATAAAATGGAATTTAAAATTCATGTACCCAAACACAACTCGAATCATTGCCCAAAAGCTATATTAGAGCCCATACACTATATGTGAATGCTTTTAGCATGTGTTGAAAAATAATATCAATGACTTACTAATTTTGTTTATCCTGTCATTTAAAAAAAACATATTGCTTCCTCTTTATGTCTCTTATTATAGATTAAACTCACCGTTCATGGTTTTCAAATATCAATATTTGTGGCGTTTGAATTATTATAGTCCGTTTGTCAAGTTATTTATTAACTTGGATTTGTTTGATACAGATATTAAGTTTGAAGTTTGACCTTAATACTTATCAAATAAGTGGGTCTTTGGAGTTTGAATTTGGTATTTGGAATTTGAAGATCGGTTTTTGGTGTTTGAAGACTTAGTAATAATCGAGTCGTTTGGAATTTGTTCGATCGTTTGGAAATATGTTAGTAAGAAAATTTAGATCTTTGTTTGTCGGGATTTTGAAGTTGGTTGCCCGAATTTGATTGCCTTTGTTGAAGAACGTTTGAGCCGATTTGTTTGTTTGGTTGACCATTTTCAATTTTTCGATTAATGTTTGATTGTTTGTTTTGAAGTCATCGGTGTTTGTTTTGGATCGTTTGTTTTGAATTTGGCTAGCATCACTAGCATTTGGAATTTGGAATTTGGTTTGAAACATGTGGAAGAGTTCAAGTCACGGTGAAGATTGTTAGAAAAATGACTTAAACTCTAATGGGCATTTGGTAAATTTGGTATTTAGTTTTTTTAGTATGTTTCTTAATTTTAGTCGGTTTGGAATTTGGCAATTAGGTCATTGGTTTCCTATAAATAGGGATCAATGACACATTAGTTTTCTATGTACCTTTTGAATTAAAATTTTGTATTGATACTTTTGAATTTTGTTTCGTAATTTGTTTGGCAATTTGAATAAAGCTTCTGTTTCGTTTGTTTGAATTTTGTTCTTTGTTCGTCTTTTGAATTACACTAGCCCGCCCATTAATATCCTGATCAAGACGTGAGCGACACGATTTTTAGTATAATTTCTTTTGGCAAATTGCCTAAAAGTGTACTAAACTTATACTCAATTTCAATTTAATGTACTCAACTTTTTTTTCTCAATTTAATGTACCCAACTTTTTTTTGTTTGCAAATGAAGACAATTAGGAGGTTACCAGGTCATCATCAAGTTACGTTCGTCTCCAACATGATTTTTCAGCTGGTGACCTCCACCACTACCGCCTTCGGCAAGCCACAACCACCACCATAACCCACCAACACCACTACCACAACCACCACTATAAAATAATTTGAAAATGCCTCATTTGTTAATTAGTTCAATTGAAAAAAGTGATGAGCAAAGATCAGTAAGGAAGCAAAAATATATGTAAGAGTTGTTTTAAAATTAAAGAAAACATATTTACTCTTTTAGTAGTGACTTATACACATAATGAGTCTTTATATAAAATCAAACTAGTTCATTACTTAAGTGATTTGGAGGTGGTGGTGGGTGGTCATCTGAATGCTAGGTTGCCGAAAAATCATGTTAGAGAAAAATGTAATTTGATGGTGACCTGGTAACTTTTTAATTTTCTTCATTTACAACCAAAAAAAAGTTAGGTACATTAAAATGAGAAAAAAAAGTTGAGCAATTAAATTGAAATTAAGTATAAATTTAATACACTTTTATACAATTTGCTCAATTTCTTTTTGTTTTATATACTTGCATCGTAATGTACACGAAAAAGTATAACTTGACCCGACCGAATGACTGTTTGACTTGTTGACTCGTTAATCTTGTGGTTTTGGTCACTTTAGATTTTTTCTTAGGTCGCCACTGCCTAGTATTACTAAGGGAATTGAGGGACGATGATACCCAGGAAGTCTCCACCATATAGGGTTTTAACGAAATTTCTTAGTTTCTGCCTTGGTTTTAACGGAATTTCTTGTTTGAAATGCATCACATTTAAAACAGAGACAGCATAATGCACAAAGTATCTGCATCTGATTGCTATTATTTGTTTTTCATCTTGCTCCTCGACCTCCATGTTCACGTAATCATGTTGCGTTTCTTCTATTTCGTATTTGTCCTCATATTTTTATATCTGAACAAAATAGGTGTACTACTTAATTCAGGCAGCCAAGGTGGGTCACGGGTGGTCCCGGGACGCCCATAAAATTCTGTGACGTAGTGTTATTTTTTAGTAAAAACCTCGATTTTTCATAAATGCAATGGGTTCCTAAAAATGTGTTCCTAGTTTTGTATATTGTTTTATAAATGCACCTCGTGAGTATGTCTCATGAATCCGTCCCTGCGGGCAGCACCCACTTAGATCCACCCTCAATTCCAAATACATCAATGCCATGTTCATCCACTTCTTCTTATTCTCCGTCGTATAGTTATGATGCATTTCTTAGCTTCAGGGGAGAAGATACCCGCAAGACCTTTGTAGATCATCTCTACTCTGCTCTTGAACAACGACTGATTCGCACTTACAAGGATGATATTACACTTCCTAGGGGTGAATCTGTCGGTCCAGCACTGTTAAAGGCTATAGAAGAATCACGTTATGCAGTCATAATATTTTCCAAAAACTATGCAGATTCTTCATGGTGTTTAGACGAACTTGTACATATTATGAAATGTTGGGAGGAGAGGGGACTAATTGTTATGCCAGTATTCTATGACGTGGATCCCTCGGATGTCAGAAAACAAAAAGGGGAGTTTGGGAAATCATTTGCAAAACAAGAGATGAAGAATGTTAACAAAGCTAAATCATGGAGAAAATTATTTTTCAAACAAGAGGTTGAGGACACCACAAAAGTTGAGTCATGGAAAAAAGCACTTGTTAACGCAAGTAACATTTTGGGATGGGAACCCAAGGACGTTGCAACGGGTAAGTTTCTTTATATATGCTTGAGGAGTTAAGGATGTTGTATTTAATAGTTCATTAATTTGTACCTTTTTATCTAGAATATGTCAACTAGTCTAGCCCCAACTTGTAAAGCTCATCTAGTTTAAAGTAGTCAAGTAGTTGATGTTCAAGTTGGGCTTGTTTCAAGCCTTAGTTTTAAAACTCGAACTCGGCTAGTGACTAGTCTACAAGATTTAGTTTGTGTCTTGAAAAGTGTTACAAATTTTATATTTATAGTGAATTTCATCTGTAGACAACCATAAGTTGGCCAATAATTGTCATAAAAAAATTGGTCGTGCTATCGACTTTAATTGGTGTAGTGGTTCTGTTTGTTTTACAGTTCTAAGACTTACATGTAACTATTATGAGTCATTTGCTGGCTAAATTGCTATTATGTGCCTCTGAACATCAATTAATTATCCGCCCAATGGATCTGCAGGCATGAAGCAATTGTGATCAAGAATATTGTTGATACAATTTTCAATACATTGTTTCCCTTAGAATGCGATGATGAAAAGCTTGTTGGAATGAGGGGTCGCGTGAAAAGATTGATATCACAGTTAGGAATTGGGTCCAATGGTGTGCGAATAGTTGGGATATGGGGGGTTGGAGGCGGGGGTAAGACTACCCTTGCGACTTCTGTTTGCAATGAAATATCTCGCCTTTTCAGAGGTCACTGCTTTCTTGAGAACATTCGGGAGAAAGCAAGCAAATATGGTTTACAAAAGTTGCAAGAAGTTATTTTATCAAATGTTTTTAAAACAAAAGTGGAAGTACACAGTGTCGCAGAAGGAAAACGTAAGATAAAAAGTATGTTATGCCATAGAAATGTGTTGGTAATTCTTGACGATGTTGATAATCTTGACCAACTAGAGGCGTTAGCTGGCTCACATAAATGGGTTGGTGATGGAAGTCGAATAATAATCACAACTCGAGATGAGCATTTGCTAAGAACTCACAGGGTAGACCATGTATCTCCTGTGACATTATTGTCTCATGAAGAGGCTATCGGGCTCTTTAATAGCCATGCATATAATGAAAAAAAGCAAGTAACAGATTATGACAAGCTTTCATCAAGAGTAGTTCTTTATGCTGCTGGACTCCCATTAGCCCTTAAAGTTTTAGGTTCTTTTCTATATGACAAAGATGAAAAAGAGTGGGTGAGTACTTTGGCTAGACTTAAAACTATCCCAGAAAGAGAAATTGTGGAAAAGCTCAAACTTAGCTATGATGGACTTAAAACTGTGGAGAAAGAGTTATTTTTGGACATAGCATGTTTCTTCAGGCAGAGAAGCAGAAACGATGCAATGGAGATACTTGACGCTTGTGGTTTTCACCCTGATATAGGGATAAAGGTGTTGATTCAAAAATCTCTTATAACCATTAATTCAGATGGCGAATTTGATATGCATGATTTGATACAAGAAATGGGACACTTTATTATCAGAGGGGAACATCCTGATCATCCTGAAAAACATAGCAGAGTTTGGAAAGATGTAGATATCAGCAACATGTGTATTGGGGATGCAACAACGGTAAATGTTAAGTTGGCTTTCTTTTCAAAATGTATATTATATGTGCACTAAATGATCAAATACACATATAATACTAAAAGCTAAAGTAGACATTGTTTCTCCTTAAATTATTGCAGGAAAATGACAAGATTGAAGCGATGGGATATTACCGAAGTCTAGATGTGGTTCCATCACACTTCTTTAAGTTTGTTTCAAACTTGAAGAAACTAAGGTGGATTCATGTGACTATGAGTAATGACAATAATGTCCAAGGGCCTAATTTTCTTTCAAATGAGTTGCGGTATATTAAATGGGGAAACTATCCTGCAAGTCCATTCCCAGACAGTTTCCAGCCAATGAATCTTGGTGTTCTAAAAATGAATGATAGCTTTCAAAAGGAACTTTGGAGGAGTCGCAAGGTAATTCAATGATTCCCTAATATGATAAATTAGTAGATCCTATTATTTATTTCATTTAATTAAATCAGAAATCTACACAGTAACTTCATCACGAATGTATTAATACAACTGTTTACTCGTGGCATTGACTATTGGTAGAGTTTTATAAATTACATTAGATAATGGGCCGCAAGATTGTGATAAGAATCCCATTATTTATTTCATTGAATTAGGAATTTCCAATAAAAAAAAACCCTACTGTATTTCTTTGTTTGTTTCTACCTTTGAATTAGTACATGCCTAGTGGTAAGGTTCTTGGCTTTCAAACAAGAGGTCAATGGTTCCAACCTCGCTAGGTGTGTACATTTGGGGGAGGCTAGGGAAGGGTCGGGAACAGTCCCGGGATTAACCCGGTGAGGCGGCGTACATCTAAGTCAAAAGGCTCGCCCTCCCCGGGTAGGCAAAAAAAATTTCTTCGAAAACAGCTCCAAAAACAGCAGCTTTTTAGTATAGTTTTAGCATTTTTTAACAGTTTTTTAGCAGCTTTTAGCAATTTCTTAGCGTCTTTTAGTAGCTTTTCAATAGCTTTTTAATATTTAAGCAGCCTTATCTGGGGAAATTTGATATTTAGGATGGGGGCAAGCTAAAAATAAGGCCATAAAAAACCTCAAGAGGGAAAACCACACTCATTTATCCGTTTATATTCTTGAATTCCTCTCCACAAGAATGTGCATGCCATGTAACGTTTTAAACCATGCCGTTCATCTGTATGATACTTTTCATAAACTCTTATTTAACTTATATTTGTGCAATATTAACTTCTGTATCATTGTATAAATTAGTGTCTACCACAACTGAAAGTCCTTCAACTACATAATCTGAGAAAACTAGTCAGCACACCAAATTTTGATGGACTCCCCTGTCTTCAAAAGCTAGAACTATATCAATGTGACGATTTAGAAGAGATTCACCCATCAATTGGAAATCATAGAAGTCTTCAAAACGTACAGGTTTCTCTTTGTCCCAATCTTAGAATGTTTCCAACAATTTTCAAGATGGAAAAACTCGAGCCTCTTAAAATCAATTTTTGCCACAAAAGTTTAGAGTTCCTAGATATCCAAGCAAACATGGAAAGTTTGGTACATTTGTCTTTGAAAAGAATTGGAATAGAAGGTTTTCTGTCATCAATTGGAGAACGTTGTACCAGCCTTATTTCGCTACGTTTGTCTCACTGTTTTATTATAAAAAGCATAGAAGTCGACTTCAATGGGTTAAAACATTTGAAAGATTTTCGAATTTGTGGTAACACACTACCTGGGAAGATGCCATTAGATCTCTTTACTGAGAAGGTGTTCCCTCAGTTAACGCATCGCTTACAAAGGTTGGATCTCGTTGACTGCTGTTTGGAAGATGGAGAAATCCCTTCTTCTATTGGAGAGATGTCAAACTTACAAGTGCTGAATTTAGATTGTAATAATTTCTCAAAACTACATTTCAGCATCTTGCGACTTACCCGACTCAAACTCCTCAACCTGAGTTGTTGCAAAAGGCTTTTAGAACTGCCCCATCTCCCATCAAGCATAGCTATTCTTCTAGCAAACAAATGCGACTCACTTACAGATGTGGGAAATCTTTACGTGGATTGTAAAAGGTTACTGTATGCCTCGCTTATATGCTCGAACATGGTAATTGATAGGAACAGATTTCTACAATCCATGCTTCAGGTATGTATGGCTGTCTTCATTTGAATATCAATCTTTATACATATAACATTAACGACAATTATAAGCTAATGAATTTGTTTTCAATAAAATAGAGAGAGATTGCTGAAAATCACTGTATGACTCTCCAACTTCAAGGCCTTGAGATTCCAAAGGTGTTTACGCCTGGTCTTCGTGCTGGGAACAGTAAATGTACATTGCAACTTCCAGAGAACTGGTGCAGTGACTTCTGTGGATTCTTAATGTGCGTTGTATTGAGAAATGACTTTAAGTTTATCATAGCTCAAAGAATTACCATACAGCAGTTTATGGATTCTGAAGATGATGTGATTTGGAAGGAGAGTGTTGGTGATGAAATAACATGGGTGTGGTATATTCCTTTTGCTTCGTTGAGACACACTGAGTGGTGGGACTCTACGTACAAAAAGGTTTCGTTTAACATTGACGTCACAAGCTACCCAATTGGATACGACAACAACGGTGAGTATATTAATGCATGTAGTGGGTTTGGAGTAAGACTCGTTCACAGAAAAGGAGGATGTTGTCCAACAGAAACATCAGCAGAAATATCAACAGACTCTCCAGGAATTTCTGATGGAAAAGATGATTACACACCTGGATTCCAGATTTTTCGTGATTCAAAGTATTTTCTGGTTATTTTCCCACGTATTTATGATAAGCAGAGGTAGGTCCAAAATGAATTACAAGGATTATAGAGCCGGTTGAGGCGGGGTTTAAATTCGTTTAAAAGTTGCGTAATTCGTATAACATTCAAATAACTCAATAATCAATAACTTGATTTAGCTAAAACATAATTAGTCACTCACGCACATGCAACAAAACCAATTTCTAGCATTCGTGCAAGCTTTAACGTCCCATACTTTGTGTAACCCGGTTTTTGCGTTCTTTCGCAATAGCCCATAGCTCACCTAGTGTGTAGTTTTTTCGTATGCAAACCATGACAAATGAGGTTAAATTCCATTACTAACCGGAAAGTTCACAGTGAAACTAACATATTCTTGACGATGTTGATAACTTGATGTAAGTTTGGCATCCTCAGTTTCGTACGTTGGTAATATCTATAAAATTAGTTTTGAAAGCTATAATCACTTATATTATGTGTATTTGGTCATCATCTGCTAATTTAAGTGTACTTATTTGTTCGATATGATCATCAACCATCATATTCATTTTGACCTAATACTAATAGAAGACTTCTTACAATGGTATCCTAACAAACATTTAGGCAATTATTCAATTTGGTTAATGGGATGAGGTTGCAAGTTTCGCATTTTTAAAACTTGTATCGGCTGGTCTAAAATAACCACATTGACAAGGTGCAGCGAATATCGGTTTTAGTTTAAATGTCCATAAAAAACAGACCTCGTTTAACTGTTGGTTAAAAAATGAATAAAAGAAGGATCGACCCTCATATGTTTCATAAAATTTACGAGTGTTATGATTTAATTACCATGGGGTATGACTATAACTTTCTTCCCTGTGCACCGCAAAAATGTGTAGGACAATAGACCAATGCCCTGTGTAGCCCTTCAAGAGAATATCAAAATCAAACATATTGTTAGTGCTTTCGTAGCCGATTGATTTTTAATGTGGTTCATTTGGGTGGACTATTCGGTTCAGTTTTCGGTTGTACCGAGGAAAGAAGCAAAACCAATGTTAATACCAATGTTAGAAATAGCGTGAGGCGTGGCGTGGCGGCATGATCAAGCCTTACTCCTTAGTGGCTATGGCGTCGCCTTTGCGTTTTTAAGGCGTGACTTAAGGCAGCCCAAAAAATAAAAATATTTATATATTCATATTATATTTCGTATATATTGAGTTTACATAAAGTTAAGAAACTATCCTTACATGTAATATTCTTCATTGTGAATTTTTTTTTATCGGAGTTGAATCTAAAAGGCTCGCTACGCCTCACGCCTTAGTGCGCCTTTTCACGCCTCATCTCTCGCCACGCCTAGAGTAGACGTCTTGGTCCATTTCGTAACGTGGAGGACACGCGTCACACCTTAGCGACGCCTTGGCACCGCAAAGGAGCGCCTTTTAGAACACTGGTTAATACTCCTCTGTCCTATTTTTATTGTCCACATTTCTTTTTAGGGATGTCCCAATTTAATTGTCCACTACTAAAAATAGATAGGAAAGTTTAATCAAGTTTAGTATAATACCCTTGCTTTAAATCATTATTGCAAGCTTTAAAGAATACTTTAATTTAATTAGCTACGGATAAAACTGTCATCCTATCAAAAAATAAGAAAGAGAAAACAGTTATAAATGCATTTTTCTTGTACTGTGCGTTTTTTGTCTGAGAACAATAATTTTAGAACGAAAAAAGTAATAAAGTACATTGTTAAAAATCCTTTTTATGTGTAAGTTTAAAGGGTTGTAAAGTTTTTTTAAAGGCTATAATGATGATGTGTCACTTTATTTAAGTTAAAACTTGTATATGCATTGTGAGTGCCCTAGGGGAGTCACACTACACAACATGAAATGGACTTTGACTTTTTTTGTGAAAATATGAAAATTTAATTTAATGTGATTTATAAAGTGTGAGCAAAATATAAAAATTTAATTTAATGACATTTGTTGAAAATATGTTTCATAAAAGATAAAAAAAATATCCTTACACTTTTTTGTGTCATTGTAATTAGACTTTTACCGATTTCACTTTTACTTACATTCTTTAAGTGTAGGAAAAACACCCAAAAAATCAAGTGATATGTTTTTCTAACTTTTAGCGACATTTCTATGCTTTTCACGACTTTTTTTTTTACTTTTATAACACTTTTCTTGGTATCACTAAAAGACAATTTTTTGTAGTGCTACAGTTTTATTTCTCTTCGTTCGTTATACATTAGGATTTAATGTTATTCTTTGTTATAATAAGTCAACTAAACAAGGGAGTCAAAGAGCACATTGTGGCACATGATGGAAACAACTCAAGTGAAAAGATAGAGGTGGTTATAAAGAGCGATTGTGTGAGAGAACCACCCTTAAAGCTACGGGATTAAAAGAAGAGTTGAGAGGCAAATAGAGGTTGTGGAGTATGATAGAACGTGGCTTCTGTCTCTGATTTCTTTCCGAATAATTGTTCTACTTTCTTCTTTTGTTCGTCAACCAACTTCCCTTTATGTAATTTCCTTTAAACTCTATGTTTGCAATTGAATTTTAGTTACCTCAAAAGGTTTACCTATGTAATAGAACTTGTTTTTATCCCCATTAAATTAAGGTCATTACATTTTTGTGCTTTCATTCAACCCATAGCTGAACACACTCGTTTAAAGGAACTCACGACTACGGTGAAACAATTGGCTGAATCGAACACCCAATGCGATAATCGTGAAGTAACCCATGATAATCGACTTCAACATGTCAAGACTTACCTCAAAACAATTCAATGGACCCTCGATACCTTAACTCATGGCATTGATCGACTCTCAGTGTCTCAATCTTAACACCAATTCAATCGAAACACTATAGTTCGTCATGTTAAACTTGATTTTTCCCGTTTTGATTGCTCGGGTCCCTCTTAATTGGCTCTTTCGTGCTGAGCAGTTTTCACGTATTATGAAATCCTTGATCTACAACGCCTTACTATTGTTTCTGTTCATTTCGAGGGCTCGGTGATATCGTGGTTTCAAATGCTCCAAAAGGCCAACTAGATACCTACTTGGGATGTACTGGCTATTGCGATTGAAGAGCATTTTGGCATGTCACGGTATGAGTCACCACGTGCACAACTTCTTAAGTTAATCCAAACAACCTCTGTTACAGATTATTACCATCAGTTTACAGTTATGGCTAATAGAATTGAGGGGTTATTACTAGAAACACTATTGGATTGCTTTCTTATTGGCTTGAAAGACCAAATCTGTCGAGACATGATTGCATAAGATCCCAAGTCGTTGATTCATGCAAGTTGTTTGTCTCGCTTATTTGATGAAAAACAACCGGTAACATATAGTCTAAACTTACGGTTGGTACCCAATCCATTCTACCAAAAACATCACACGTTAACTCTTCAACATCAACTACTTTTACTTCTCATCCACCAAGGGCATCTACTCTACCACCACTGTTACTTCTCATACTCCCTAGATTGCTTCTCCTAGTGTTGTTGCTTTGTCACACTTGTGATGATCTGTGTAATTATTTCCTATGTCATGAACGAATTACACGAACCCGCCGTCTACTTAGTATTCCGTTAGAGCAAAGCACAAGTAAGGTAGTATGAAGACTATTACAAGGCCCCTAAGGGTATACTAAGTGCATGTGAAATATATTAAGAGTGGATCAACCATATTAGGGGGCAAGGTTGTTGGGTCTACAGATTTGATGATTACAAAACTACATGTGCTTATATGAAGACGAATGAAACAACAAGGGCTTAATATGACACTTTGGTATTCTACATATTTGGAAGATTTAAATGCAGAAGATATGCATTGAAAAGTCAAAGATATGCATTGAATATCAGTTATTATGTTTCCTTAATACTCTAGGTTTTTCCTGTAACCCCTCTATATAAAGGGTATAGACGTGTGGTTTAGGATAGACAGAAAAAGTCGACTGATGAGAGTCGAATAGAAAAAGGTGTGTGTGTGTACACCATAGTTAGATAGTTAGTAGATGTGTTATAGACGTCTATGTATTAGTTAGTTTAGCCCCAAGGATTATTTGATCTTGGGAATGTAGTGAATGAAGAAAACCTTGAAGTAACTCTGATTTCTGTGTTATTATTCCGCTGTGCAAGTTTATTAATCATTGTTACTATATCCTAGATGAGTCTTAATAATGATCTAAGGGGTCATAACAGACTTCACAATTGGTATCAGAGCCTCGTGGCTCTTGATCTAGGGTTTTGTTCAAGGTTTTTGTTCGTGTATATTTTCTGTTTTTGGGTAAAGGTTTAATTCGGTTCAAGCAGAAGGCATGGTTATTTGGGTACACGATTCACATTTAGCAAGATAGTTTGGTTTCTGTTTGAATCACGCACGCAAGGAACAAAGTCTGTTAGCAATCATCTGCTACATCAAGTATATGGTATACAGAGCTTCGCTAAAACAGGTTAGGGTTTCCCTATATTAAGCTTTGCGGAGTAATCTCCAATCATTATAAGGAATCGGATCTTAATGATAGAATAGTGATGATTATTTGCTGCTCGTTACTATCTATTTAATGAATGATGATTAATGCTTGTTTCACTGTTCTTAAAACAACAAACCAAACCCTAAAAATGTTTGGTTTATACTCGAAACTATGAAGTAAACCCTAATTTTATAGGGTTTCGAATGTTGCTGTATAATAAAACTCTATGTGGATCTTGGATAAGGATTTGTATAAGTTTCGAAAAGAAGTAAGGAAGAAACAACAGGTATTGCGTGTAAAAAAAAGTTAACAGCGATGGTAAATTTAAATGATCATATATGGAAGTTATCACAGCAGGTGATGGTTCGTGGAGCATGGTGTTTGGATGTGGATACTCTATGTGTATCTGATGATGTTCGAGTTATCACAGTAGTGGTAACAAGGTTGCTTTTGTGCTGTCACGTCAATGATACAAGATATATTATTAGTACTGTTTGGTTTAAAAGTTTTGATTTTTATGCTGCTCATGATTGAATCTGCTGTTGGTATGTATTCGTGGTACTGTTGGCTGGGAAATAGAAGAACAGTAGTAAGCTTATTACTACTGCTAGGCTTAAATAAATTACTACTGCTTGTTGATTATTTGTGCTGCCAAGGTATTCACTTAATGCTGCTAGTTCGTGAGTTTATGTAGAAAAGTATTTCGAATAGTACTTATCAAAGGTGTTTATGATGGTTACTATTGTTCGTTGGATGTTTCCACTGCTAGCGTTAAAAGCATTGAGGTTAATATTGCTTGGGCTTATTGTTTATACTGCTGGCTATGTTCGATGTTGGACAACAGACGCATTTGGATCTCAAATAAAATTGTTTTTAACAACAGTTTATTCTTAATTATCTATGGCTTGTTTTGGATTTATTGAAGAGGTGATTACGAAGACAATTCAATATTGCTTATTTGATGTTGTAAAAAACAACTTATTTACTCAGTAAGAACTGAGTTTACTTTGTGGTTTGAAAAGACAAAACTCCAAATTCAGACCTAAAAACAATTAAGCTAACAAGCTAATTTTAACAAATTAAGCTCAAATAGATTTAATATAACCTACAAACTACTAGCAAACTTAATTTTAAATCCTAACTCTAATTATTACCCTCTAAAAATTAAGCTAGAAGACGGTTGTTTGGCTAATTTCTATGCTGATGCATTTGACACTTGAAACACAAAACCTATAATTGCAAATCTAAAAACTTGCTTCTAACAACTTTAAACAACTACACAAGAACTATTTTAACAACTAATGCAGCTAGAACTAATTAAAGCATCAAGAGTTAAAGAATCTGAGCTTATTGCCACAAATTCTAACTACAACACCTAAACTAGACTCAAACTTGAATTAAATACCTATAAGAACCTTTAATCCTTACCTTATAAGCTAAAATATGAGGATTTAAATCAATTGAAGAACCAAATAGTCTTTTAGCTGTATAAATCAAGTTAGTACGGGCTAAAACCAAACACCCCTTTAAGATGAATAAATCCATAGTTAGCTTATAAAAATGAGATTTAAAGTACAAACTTCAAATACCAGACAATGTTTAGCTTAAAACATACCTAATGAACAATTTTCAATTATCAGATAAGCCAGAACAATAAGCTAGTGAATTATGCTACTATTTTTGGTTTTTTAACTGTTTTATAGCAAAATTATGAAAACTAAGATTTAAACTAAAAACCTAACACAATAAGCATCAAAGCATAATAACAAGCAGTAATAAGCTATTCTATACTACAATAAGCAAGCAATAAGCAATGATAAGCTGAAATTCAAAATTAAGCTATAAAAAGGAATTGAGAACTTACAAGAGCCTTTGCTCTAAACAAGGCTTATCAAAATGCTCTTATGAGCTATCAACAAGCTCCAGCTTATCCTAGGATAAGCTGGTGGGGTCCTGGAAGTCCTTCCATTACTGACTTCCCTTCCAATAACAAGCTGAGGTACTTTTAAGGGAGGATTTAAGTTTAATTAAGCTTAGTTAAGCTTTTGAGAGCTTAACTAAGTGAATACTAGCTTGAGTGGTGAATTAAGAGCTTATTAAGAGCTTTTTGAGCTTTATCAAACCATATTGCTTATTAAGTAAAACAGAATCAAACACAAGTTTTAAAAGTGAACTACAAATTTTATTAATGAAAACAGATTACAAGGCTTTTAAATGAAAATTACAAAGACTTAAATGACAATAAGCTAGAAAATTACAATAAGCTAAAGCTATTTTAACACTACTCCTCTATTAAGCTAGATATGATTCATGTGAGTGAGGGTAGCTCTCTATTTATAGGAGATAAGGGAAGTTTCTAGGTCTTCAATACACGCTCCCTTTAGTCTTGATCTTGACCCTTTATTCTTTGCAATCATTGGATGCCCTCTTGTAGCCGTTAGATCAAAATGTGATCACACGGATTGCCAGCGTGGCAATCCTTGTGTCAGAGGCTTTGTGCTTCTTTTGGCCTTGATTTAGTATAATTTTTCATTTTGAGTGTGTTTCCTTTTGATATCCACGTGTAATTCCCTTGTCAGAGTAACCAATCAAAGGCTTAAAGTGACGTTTGGCTGTGCTGTCTTGTCACTTGGTACTAAGAATCTTCTGGCCACGTCAATTGAGCTTGGGAGTGGATTTTAACCTCATGATTTGATGCAGGGTAAACTTGGGTTGAAGACGGTGAACAGTAACTTATCGCGCCTTTTTCTTTTACCCGTTTTGATATTTGACTGGTTTAAACAGGCGTTGACTTGGGCCATGGAAAAGTTTTGGGCTTGGTTTTATATCTTGGGCCACGGTTAAAGGGTTTAAGGGTAAATGGATTTATAGTTAAGTAGATAACGACCGTTAGTCCTTTGTTAAAAGAGGACTAACGGTGTTAGTGATTTAGGGTTTTTGGTGAAATTTGATTTAACATTAAGGGTTATTTGGGTATTTTGAAGGTTTTGTCTTTTTGTGGGTTGACCAAGAGTTGACTTTGTTGACCATTTGCTAGAAACTCCCGGCTCTTGTATACTCTATCCGTTCCCGTGTTCGTGTTTGTCCGGTTTTGACCGTTTTCTTGTGATTTTGCAATATCCGTACCTACACATCACAAATGACAAAACAAGCAATATATATGCATAATTTGCACAATTTATTCATTTTAAGGCCATTTTTGA
This sequence comes from Tanacetum coccineum, assembly GCA_026074375.1. NCBI lineage: Eukaryota > Viridiplantae > Streptophyta > Magnoliopsida > Asterales > Asteraceae > Tanacetum > Tanacetum coccineum. The sequence continues at coordinate 59,301 of BQNB010004279.1, forward strand.
TATAAAAAGGATATGTGATTTCTCACATATCAGTGACGCCGTCATAAAAGAGAATATTCTGGATAATGGGCTGGGTCGTGATCTCTAACGCCGTCGTGGAATATGTGATGTCGTCGTGGGATGCGTTGTGACGACGTCACGTAGAAACTTTGACGCCATCTCTAGCTGTTGAGAACATAATCTTGAGAAATGTTGGTGTAGGTCTGCAGTCTTGTCCGTTTCTTCTCCAAATGATCCCAAGTTACGTGTAATTCTTCCAAATGCCCTCCAAATGAGAAATACCAGAAAAGGAACGATTAAGTACCTATTTTGGGAATAAATGCACGATTTAGGGGGTTAAACGATCCCGAAAGAGTGTATAAAATGACACCTCATCAAATACCCCTACACTTGGAATTTGCTTGTGCTCAAGAAAATAGGCTTTTCTACCTAGACAATAACAATATGATGGGTCATTTTACATACTCTTTAAAAGTATTTTATAACACAACCTTCTAGACCTCGTAATTAAAAGTACGGAAAATATATACTAGCACCTCACATAAGTGTTTGGGATTCTCTCTTTACTTGGGTGTATAATAAATTATAACATATGGGGGAAACGGAAAATCAACACTCATTACCTGTCATAGCATATAAATTACCATAGACTTGGTAAAGGATCAAACCTCCACCGCTAGGTACAAGCATTATTCATTACTATCTAAGAGGTCTTTTTAAAGGGTTGTGGGGTGTAGGTGTAAGATAACATATAATGGAAACGGAAACAGATGGGATACATTTGGGTGGCTTTGGGTGAATTTGGAGTGGAAGGGTTAGCTAATTATTTACACGAATACACTTTGGTTTGGTTGCTAAGCCAAGACTCGGACAAAGATCTAGAAAATCTACACAACTCTACATCAATCTCTTTCTTTTTATTTTCTCATTTTTTTAATAGCATAATACATCACATGGGGTTTATAATACGTACCCCTACACTTGAGCTTTTACATGCTTAATATTTATAATCTATCTAATGACTCGATTTGGGGTGGATCAAAATATCATGGAGATCATCTAACAAACATATGGGGGTATTGACTTAACTTTTCTTCCCCATTCTTCCGCGAAATAAATACTACCATGAATCACAATCGTCCTAAAACTGTATTTACAAGGATAAGGACTTAGCAACCGTGTACTCAAATAATTAACTTGGGTTAAACACAATAATGTACTAAAATCGAGTACATACAAGATAGGATAAGGCGATTTGGGTGTAACAATTGGTTTAAGGGTGACAATGCTCTTCATTAATGATCTAGAATCCACCAGAAAATTACAAGAACTGTGAAAAAGGATAGGCTCGGAGGGTTGTACTAGGGGTATCCTGCACTAAAGGTGAGTGCATGGAAAGGGTGTGAGATAGTTATATGATCGGTGTGACCATTATAACAATTACAGGTTTAAAACATAGGTTAATCCTAATGCCTCTTATCAAGCAAATCCTAATACTTACTATGCGGTCTCAGGATGCATCACAAAAACAAGTTCTAGAATTTAATACACTACCGATACACTCATATTATTTAATACCGATCTCAATGCTCCAGAAAAGGCAATGAAGACCACACGTACACATCCGTAATGACAGAATAGACACATGTGACTGCTCACTCCTTAACTCGAGAAAGCTAAAGGTATAAACTATCTTGGACATCAATAATAGATACCTGAATTCCTAAATATCTAAAGGCGAACCTCACATTTTTGGGGTGGAATTTTGAGGGTTATTGTGCTAGTCATATAAATTTCTATCCATGAGACGTTATTAATACTTGGTTTTCATCGGTATGTGTCATAAAAATTTTAAATTTGGGTAGAAATCACCTCTTATGCTATGTTTCGATATATTACCCATCATTTCAAGGACAAAGAAAATGGCAAATGAAAGAATAGTTTCTAAGGCTTATTTTCTCCCTACACTTAAGTTGAACATTGTCCTCAATGTTCAATAGAAGTACCCGTAAAAACGAATAAAGGGAAAATGAAATAAGGAAAAGAAACTAGTACTCCCCTGGTTTGCTCAATAATGGAGAAGAAACATGTGATAATTGGTTAATTTGTCCTCCAAGAATCATCCAATGAAACTTCCTAAGAACTTCTAAGCTTCTTCTCATCAAATATAATCTGTAATCAAAGACAAAGACAACTACACCAAGCATAAAATGTGCGATAAACCAATATACAATGTGAATTTAGGGTTTGACTCGATAAAGCAGTAACGATAGGATGAGAGAATTGTTAAACTCATTAGGTTTTTTAGGTTTATAATAGAAGAATACATATATTAAATGTTATGCAAGTTTTATTTTCAAAAATAATTAAAAACTTTAAGTTTTCTGGACCTGGGCGTTTGACGCCGTCAGGGTTTTCGTGACCCCGTCACAAGTATTGTGGTGATGGCGTCGCGTGTAAATCGTGACGTCGTGTCCACGTTATGTGAAAACAAAATTTTTGTTTTTGATGAAAAATTTCCTGCACTTGATTCCATAAGTTAGTTCCTATACAAATAGCTGCATAAAACTAAGATTTAACAATTCAATCATATGACTCAAAACTGACGCGAATTAATCTAAACAATTTATTTAACATGTTTGAACTTGGTTCTAAAAATCGGATAACTTCCTCTACACTTATTGTTTGCAAAATACCTTTGATTGAAATTAAGACGAGGTTAAAGAGAAACAAAGCATGATTACAATATAGTTCAAACATAATAAAACAAACTATAAAGAATTAAAACACTCATGACACTCCTAATTTACGGGAAAAGTAAATATTGGGTTGCCTCCCAAGAAGCGCTTTTCTTTATTAATGAGTCTTGTAGCTAGACTCAAAGTCACACCTTTTTACGTGACTTCTCCTTCATCATCCATTTCTTCCCTGGTTGCCATAAAAGTTGGATGCTTGCCTTTAAAACTTTTGCTCCACCATTGGTTGAACTTCTTCTCCTTTTCCATGTGAAGCTTTATCTTTTCCTCCCATTCTAGGACTAGCCTATTCACAGTCATAGTATGGGCTATGGGCTCTATGTAATTCTTGACTCCCTTGTCGGTCATACAGAGGGGATCGGGTATCCTATGGAAACTTACCTTACTTTTTCCTAATCTTAGAGTTATGGTGCCCTTGTCAAACCTAATTGTAGCCTTGACCGTTGTCAGGAATGGTGTTCCTAAGATAAAGGGCCTCTTTTCATTTTCCTTGATATCTAAAATCATAAAGTCTATGGGGTATACATGTTCAGCGACCTCTACCAATACGTCTTCAGCAGTGGCTAGCTAGTGAGAGTCTAATGTCAGTATCAGTAGGCCTTTCGTCGGTAAGTTTCATATAGGTGGTGTAGGGCATGGCGTTCATGTCGGATCCTTGGTCAACTAAGGCGTTTATGCCATTTTGGCCTCCTATGTTACAAGGTATTTCAAAGTTTCCTCTAATGTACTCATTCTTCGTTATCTTCTTCTTGAGAATCGCATCATAAACAGGTCCCCTAGGTAATACTTTATATGTTTTCGCCTTTTTCTTTCCAACTCGGGTTCCTGAAAGAGAGTTATTGAATCTGTTGTTGTCAACTAGTCCCTCGATTAGCTTTTCATTAATCTTATGCTTCAGGTAATACGCGACAGGCTGAGAACCGGGTGCTTCCACCGCTTCTTCATTCTCAGGTGTTTTGATTGATTTGTTTCCGGTCCCGTTTTCAGTTCTGTTCTTTGTCTCGGCCTTATTTACTGGCATTTCCGCTTCTATTTCGGTAGGCCTCTTAGTGTTGTTGGGTGTTACCTCATTCTTGTTACTCCTTTCTTCTTCTCCTTTGTCAGAGAGATAGAATTCACGTTCTTGGTAACGGGGAATTTGGCTTCTTCTCTTATTAATACTTTCTTTGGGGTTCTACTGGTCGTGAGTTCCTTGAGAAGTCTGAACATTTCAGTCATCCTACTATTGATCCCCTCGCGTTGCTTGAAAATGGCGTTCTCAAATCTTTCCATACTTTCGGTGTGCGCTGCCATGTAGTCTCGTACTCGAGCTTCAAAAGTGGTTTCTAATGCTTGCGGTTAAGGGCTTGGACCTGTACGTTCACGAAAAGCGAAAGTGTTCAATTTTGGTGGTTTATTTTGATTTAGTGGACGGGAGTTTGGATGGACAACATTGACATAAGCTTGAGGGGTGTGTGCTGAGCTCGATGTGTGCGTCGGTCGTGACCCTTTTAGTAAGAAGTTAATCTGGTCTTCGAGATCGAGAAGTCTTCGGTCAAGTGTTTTCGGGACGCCTTGAGGTGTAGAAATGGCCTTGACCGGTTTGATGAATTCTTTTGTTTCATCCCAGCCTTCATGGTTGTAGAGGGCGAGGTTCTCAATGATTTCTCAAGATTCGTCGGTGTTCGTATTGCGGAGTTTGCCACCGTCGGCGCGGTCAATCTCGCACTTAAGATGAAAGGATACATGATCATAAAAAATTTAGATTTGGAGCCAACGATCGATGCCATGATAAGGGACTTTTTGGAGTAAGTCCTTGAAACAAGTCCATGCTTCGGATAGATATTCTCCATGATGTTGTTGGAACATCAAGATATCGTTGTGGAGTTTTGCGGTCCTTCCCGGTGGAAAGAATTGAGCAAGGAATCGGGTAGTAAGATCCTCCCATGTGGTGGATCCTGCTAGAAGACGTTCAAGCCAATTGCTAGCTTGATCGCGTAGGGAAAATTAAAATAAATGCAGGCGCGTTCTTTCCCTATTTTCACCATCAAGGTTAAGTGAGTCCACAAGTTTAAGGAAATCCTTGAGGTGTTGGTTTGGATCCTCGGACCGAAGTCCATGGAATGAGCATCCGTTTTGCACCAACCGGATGATGTCGGATCGAAGAGGTTCCACGTTGTTCCTTACGGGGAGCTTAATGGTATTCCTATAGCCCTTGTGGCTAGGTTTGGAGTAGTCACCTAGTGTACGGATAGGATTCTCGTCTCCTATGGTGGTTGACGAGAATAGGTTACAAAACAGATAACAAAAAGAAAAGATAGACTATAAGAAAGCTAATATGCGGAAATTAAATCTTACTTGAAAAGATTCAAGCAAGTAGAACTAAGTTAAACTATGATCAATACCTAACTATTCCCCGGCAGAGCACCTAATCGTTTTAGTAGTAGTATAGGCAAGACACGGGGGGTTGTTATCGTTCACTCGAGGAATAGGTTGGGAAGGATTGATCATGGTCTAACATAATTCTAAAGGTTGAGGGAAGATTCTTTTTGTGTTTTTGTGTTTTATGAAAAGCAAGTAAATCATATAATTTGAGAGGTGGTTGGGTTTTAGTTATTTAACTAAATATAATCTAAGCTAATGGTAACAATATAATAAAAGAGTGTGTTTATTTAATCATGTATTACTTCCTAGACTACTTCTCCTAGTGTTGTTACTTTGTCACACTTGTGATGATCTATGTAATTATTTCCTAATTCATGAACGAATTACATGAACCTGCCGTCTACTTAGTATTCCGTTAAGGCAACGCACAAGTAAGGTAGTATGGAGACTATTACAAGGCCCCTAAGGGTATACTAAGTGCATGTGAAATATATTAAGAGTGGATCAACCATATTAGGGGGCAAGGTAGTATCAAGACTGTTACCCGATGGTACCCTTTCTACACAATCATGTTTTCCAAGACATATCAACAGCGATGCAGACAAAAGCTGGTTTTCTAAGACCTAACATGCACATCCATCACAAGAAGTAACACCACTAAGATCTACATTCTAGGTTTCATACAATCATAAATAAACACAATAGGAGGTTTAGCCAAGAATGTTATAGATAAAGCAACAACATAGATGAATCAAACAACACATAGACATATTGAATGATTAAATAAACCTTACATGATTAAAACATGAGTTGGAGGAAGTACAATAAGGTTTTTAGGCCCTAAAATCGTCCCTAACAGCTGCTAAACGAACTAGGGTTCGTACCCTCTTTTTATTCTAAAGTTACTCACTCAAAACCCTAAATTCGGGTTTGTATATATAGGAAAAACGCTGTGACGGCATCGCATTTTAGTCGTGATGCCGTCATGAAAGGGAATATTCTAGATAATGGGCTGGGTCGTTATCTCTGACGCCGTCGTGGAATATGTGATGCCGTCGTGGGATGCGTTGTGATGGCGTCACGTAGAAACTGTGACACCGTCTCCAGCTGCTGAGAACATAATCTTGAGAAATATTGGTGTAGGTCCGTTGTAAATGAGCCCAACTTACGTGTAATTCTTCCAAATGCCCTCCAAATGAGAAATACTTGAAAAGGAACGATTAAGTACCTATTTTGGGCATAAATGCACAATATAGGTGGTTAAACCACCTTGAAAAAGTGTATAAAATGGCACGTCATCAAATACCCCTAAACTTAGGATTTGCTTATATCACACCCCGACAAAGGCGAAAACTCGGGAATACAACATAATGATCAATCATAACACAAGATACAAAAATAGAGAAAACTACATTGCATAAACTCCAAGTGCTAGTCCGAATGCAACCTAATTAATATAGGTCGTATGAGTACTATATACTTTGAATAACTAACACAACATATAATTCTATATAGTTACATCACCACCTAAACATGTTTGTTTAATTTATAAAATTAAACAATATAAATTTGTACTTTGTAAAATAAATGTCCATGTATTTGCGATTGTAAAAATGTTATACTTGTTCAACAATTGATCGTTTATAAATAATAATTGTTTTAACACCTTTATATATTTATATAATTACATTATATAAATAGTTTGATTGATTTCATAAAAATAGTGCACAAGTATAAAAAAATAGTGCATAAATTTTATAAACCGTTAATTATTTATTCGTTTTAACTCCGGTTATACGTTCGTTATGCCCACGGTTTCCGTAATTAAGAAAATCTATCAAAGTAATTAAATTTAAGTAGTTTAAGCACTGATGAACAGTAACTTTATTATTAACTATGTCTGTAAAATTATATAAATCTACTTTTATATAATTAATTGTTGTAATCTCGTAAAAATCATAACTCATTCGTTTTAATTCGGTTTTTAGTGTTCCTTATATCAACGTCTTCGTAATTAAAAGTTCTATTTAAGTAAAATATTTTCTAAAATTTACATTATAGAACATAACTGTTTGTCTGTCAAATATGATCACAATTACACTTACTTTGGGTGATTTTTGACATGTTATAATTTTTTAAGTTGAAGCATATCATATCGATCAATTCATAAGTAAACTAAAGGAGCTGAGCCAGTATTGATGTATTTTTTTGGTGGCTCACTCTGTTCATTATCATTAGCTATGTTTACAGTTTAGCAGAAACGCTTCCCACTGTCTTCCAAAATCAAGAAGTAGCAGATGCAGCAGCGTGCTGTAGTGACAGTTTCTTTTAAAGATGAAAAGCATGTAATTTTTTTTATTGCCATTACAGGATCTTTCAAATTTGAGTAGCCATGGATACTATACACAATTATGAACCTGCATAGGAAAAGTCAATTTAAAATCATTCTATATAGATCATACATATGACTATTAGTTGTAAGAAGTAGGTGCATAACTATTAACATATTCATATTCAACATCAAGATGTAACCATGGTAATAAACTATTTGTAATAAGTCAACTCGCAAATTGCATATCTACTCGAATAAACAAAAACTGAAGCAGTTGCTTTGTTACTGCATAATGACCAGGTTCGGGTGAAAGCATTGTCATGCTTTTGATCATTTTTCAACTAGCTTATTAGCGAAGTAAGTGTACAAACAATAATGGAAATGAAGGGTGCCGGTTATCAACGTCTTGCAAGAAACTGAAGGCTGAAAAATAATCCAGCAGATCCATAAGAACCCCTTGTATGGATCCCACTCAATTTACCCTTGGCTGTGGTATAGGACAGAATTCATGGATTAGTTTGCTCCTCTCAGACATATGAATGTTCAGTATATATGTATATCAAATTACAAAATGTTCTACAGAGTATTTTGTTGTATATATAACTTCCGGAAATATCATAAGTAGATGTATAATCAACTATACCCAATCCCGTCTTCTGCAACATATGTATAATCAACTATACCCAATCGTGTCTTCTACAACGTATAGAGGAGGTGAAATGTACACAGCCTTACCCCTACCCAAAGATAGAGAGGATGCTTCTTGAGAACCTCCGCCCTTTATGCACCGAGTGAGCATAGAGCAGGATGGCTTTTTCTTGACAACCTCCGCCCTTTATGCATCGCAGTGAGGATCGCAACATCTGCTCTATCTCGAATAGTAAAGGGTTTTTTTTTTAAGAGGCGGCAAATACGGGCGGGCGAGAGCGGGCATTCTGATTGCGAGGGCTTAAAACGGGCGCGGACGGGCGCGGGCTAAAACGGGCGCAGGCCAAAACGGATACAAATTTGATAAATGGACTGCTGGGCGAATCTTATTTATTTAATAATTTTTTTACGTTTTCGTCCGTTTTTTACGATTTCGTCCGTTTTTTACGATTTCGCCCTTTTTTTACGATTTCGCTCGTTTTTTACGATTTCGCCAGTTTTTTACGTTTTCGTACGTTTTTTTACGTTTTCGTCCCTTTTTTTACGTTTTCGTCGTTTTTTATTTTTTCGCCCTTTTTTACGATTTCGTCAGTTTTTTTACGTTTTCGTCTGTTTTTTGAACGTTTTCGTCAGTTTTTTCGTTTTCGCCCGTTTTTTTACGATTTCTCCCTTTTTTTGCGATTTCGTGTTTTTTACAATTTCGCCTGTTTTTTACGATTTCGTCAGTTTTTTTTACGATTTCGTCTGTTTTTTACGATTTCGCCCGTTTTTTACGATTTCGCCCTTTTTTTACGATTTCGTCCGCTTTTTCTTACGGTTTTCGTCGCTTTTTTACGTTTTCGCACGGTTTTTTTACGAAATTTTTTTTTTTCCGTTTCAGTTTTTTATGAATACGTCAGTTTTTTTACGTTTTCGCCTGTTTTTTTACGTTTTCGTCCGTTTTTTTACCTTTTCGTCCGTTTTTCGTTTTCGCCCGTTTTTTTTACGATTTCGCCCGTTTTTTTACGATTTCGCCCTTTTTTTACGATTTCGTTCGTCTTTTTACGTTTTCGTTTGGTTTTTTACGTTTTCGTCTGGTTTTTTACGATTTCGTCCATTTTTTATGTTTTCGCCCGTTTATTACGTTTTCGTCAGTTTTTTTACGTTTTCGCCATTTTTCGTACGTTTTCGTCCATTTTTTACGTTTTTTTCGTCCGTTCTTTTACGTTTTAGCCCTTTTTCCTACGATGTCGGACTTTTCATACGTTTTGTTCTGTTTTTCATATGTTTTTGTTTACGTCTTTTACGTGTTTCTTCGGTTTTTTTACGTTTCGTCATGCAACGTTTTCGTTTGTTTTTTGTTAGATTTTGTCCGTTTTCGAACGTACGAAAAATGGCAGAAAGGTACTCAAACATAAAAAGAGGAGAACAGACGTGAGAAGAAAACGTTACAATTGGACAAAAACAGGAGGAAAAATGCTATAAACTGACGAAATCATATAAAAAACAGTCCGAAAATCGTAAAAAGGAAGAATAGAAATGTAAAAAAAACCGGGCGAAAATCGGAAAATAATGTTGCGAATAAACGTAAAAAATTGCGAAGTCGTTAAAGTGACTTGACGAAATTGCAAAAAAAAAAATGGATGAAAACGCAAATAAACAAAGATAAATCGTAAAGAGAAAAGCAGACGGAAAACGTAAAAAACCCGACGAAATAGTAAAAAACGGACGAAATCGTAAAAAAACGGAGGAAATCGTAAAAAACGGAGGAAATCGTAAAAAACGGGCGAAATCGTAAAAAAACGTCCGAGGGGGATATACGTTAAAAAAACGGCGCGAAATCGTAAAAAAAAAAGGGCGAAATCGTAAACTAACGGAAACGAAATCGTACAAAAACGTGCGGAAAACGTTAAAAAACTGACGGATATCGCTTATAAAAGGCGAAATCGTAAAAAAGTGACGAAATCGTAAAAAAACAGGCGAAATCGTAAAAAAACCGCCGAAAAGTAAAAAAATGACTAAATAGTAAAAAATGGACGAAATCGTAAAAAACGGGTGAAATCGTAAAAAAAAGATGAAATCGTAAAAAACGGACGAAATCGTAAAAAACGTTCGAAAACGTAAAAAATTGACAAAATCGTAAAAAAACTGCCGAAAGCGTAAAAAAACTGACGAAATCGTAAAAAAACTTAAGAAATTGTAAAAAAACGGACGAAATCGTAAAAAAACGGACCAAATCGTATTAAATAAAGAAGATCCGACCAGTAGCCCATTTATTCTTTTACATGTGCCCATAAACGCCCATTTAATATTTTGCATGCGCCAATAAGCGCCCATTAATAATAATTGATGGGGCAAAAATTGCCCCTTAATTTTTAAAAAAGGTGCCCAAAAGAGCCTATGAATTACCATACAGGCAAAATTTGCCACCTCTATTTTTAACTAATTACTTGTTATTAGTAATAGATGTATACCTATAAAAATATAAAGGTGTCACACATCACCGGTTATATATATTTTTTGAATCTCAAGTTTTCCACTAAAATAAATAAAAGATGAACCTGGTACTTACTAGGGGTGTGCAGGAAACCGAAAAACCGAACTTAAACCCAAAAAAACCAAAAAAAATCGAAGAACCGAAACCTAAAAAACCGAAACCGATTAAAAAACCGATGGTTCGGTTTTCGGATTTTGAAAAAACCGAAGTTTTTGGTTCGGTTTGGTTTTAGCATTAAAAAAACCAATATAAACCGAACCGATCTTTATAAACAGGGGAACAAAAATAAGTTTTGATCGAAGCTAAGGGACGATGAATATGCTCCGCTAGATTAACTATATCATGTTGAATAACTACTCTTTGTTTGATGTGCTTCTTGAACATGCTATTTAGGACACATAATAAGTTCTCTTTTAGGAGTTTTTTTATTAGGTTTTATCGTTGTTATTGTGTTGTTTTATAACACATAAACAATTTTTTTAGGATTTTATATGGTCATTTGTTTCTTATTGTTTGTGTTTTTTGTTTTTTTGTTTGGATTGTTTCTTTAAAGCTTTGAAGGTGTTGGTTTGTGGTATATTCCAAATTGACTTTGTGAAAACAAAGCTCGATAAATCGAATAGAAATCAAAAAAACCGAAAAACCAAACCAAAAATAAACCGACAACCGAAAAACCAAACCGACACAAAACCGAAACCGAATGGTTTCTAAATATCAAAAACCGAAGTTTTCGGTTTGGTTTCGGGTTTATACAAAAACCAAACCAAACTGAACCATGCTCACCCCTAGTACTTACTTACCTAGAGTCGTAACAAGCAGCTTGACTAAGCTTATTGGAGGGGCTGAAATATAATTGTTTTATTTTGGAGGGGGTCGTCAAACTCTAAAAATACTCTTGTAGCGGTGTTCTCATACTTAATAATGAAGAATACATATGTTTGGTGATCTTTTTGGGAGGCCACCTTATGGAAATTTAGTTTAATTGTGGGTTCATTTCATACCGGATAATGAGACTAGAGGTACATAGTGTACTCCCATAGGTCACTGAACACCCTGACTCAGATAGTGGTTAAAGGGAATTCTAGTCGCTGATGGACTTCAGTGAGTTTACTCTCTAGTAAGTGGGACTCTGGACTGAAGGACATTCATCAGTCTGATGGCTTCAGCGTAAGCTGAAGGATACCATCAGGGAGTAATCCATCAGAGGAAGTATCCTCAGCGGGTTGCTTCAGTTTGAACCTTCAGCGGGTATGCTCCTCAGCGGGCTAGCTGATGATTCAGGACACTGAATGAATAACACGTTGGAATGAATTCAATGACTTGTAACAACTTTGACCGGATTAAATGGCAAGTTACAATCACATTTAATGACCACGATAAATATGGTCATGTAACCACTAATTTCTGAAATCAAGGAGGCTAATTATGGAAGAGATTATATCTCCTATAATTTCTCATAATCCTTTGACTAGGGTTTTGAGTATTCTCCTATAAATAGGAGATCACATAACTGCATGAAATATACGACAAAAACCTAAACACATAGAAACACAGGGTTCTTGATCTATGCCTAGAACAAGAACAAACACTTGGTCTTATCCCAAGGAGGTATTCGTGATACCCAAGCATAGGGTCGAATAATCTTCTTTGGAAAGTGATTACACGATTTCAAGTGATATCCGGTAACCATCTTTGGTACGTAGCTAGGTTATTGATTATCTTCACCCTGATCTGGGACACAACAACCAACAATCAAAGAAGATTACCTTTGTGATAATCAATGGCTGCTTAAGGGGTGGACTTTAGAAGATGCACTTCTTGCTTTCCAGCATGAGTGTGGTGTATGTGCTGACTATTCTCATGCCTGAAGATGGCGGTGATAATCCAAACGTGGAACAAGTCAGGAAGAGGGCCAAGTGGGACAATGATGACTATGTCTGTAGAGGTTTAATCCTAAATGGTATGTCTGATTCGCTGTTTAATATTTACCAAAATGTTGAATCTTCCAAAGAACTATAGGATTCCTTGGAGGCCAAATATATGGCTGAGGATGCCTCTTGTAAGAAGTTCCTTGTTAGTAATTTCACAAATTACAAAATGAATGATTCAAGACCAGTTATGGAACAATACAATGAACTTCTTGGTATATTTAGAAGATTTACACAACATAAAATGAACATGGATGAGGCTATTCAAGTCTCATGTATCATTGATAAACTTCCTTCTTCTTGGAAAGTTTTCAAGCACACCTTGAAACATTTAAAGGAGGAGTTAACTCTTGTTGAGTTGGGCAGTCATTTGCGCATTGAGGAGTCCCTCAGGGTACAGGATAGTGACAAGACAAAGAGCAACAATGTTGCTGGTCCTTTAGTTGTCAATATGATGGAGCATAACAACTCCTCCAGGTACAATGACAACAAGGGTAAACGTAAACATCATGATAACACAAGGGCTGATCCTAACAAGAAGGCAAAACCTACTTGTTTGAAATGTAGCAAAACTGGTCACATTAAAAGGAATTGCAAAGGTGTTAATGTTGGCACCAAAGCCAATGGTTTAGGCACAAAGGGTTCAGTGGATGGTTCATCCAACTCACTGAAAGGTCAAAATATGTTTAATAAATCTCTTTAGGTTTATTATGTTACATATGTATCTGAGGTTTACTTTGTGCAGGATGATGATGTTGCGTGGTGGGTTGACTCAGGAGCAACTGTGCATGTGTGTAAAGATAGATGCTAGTTCAAGACCTATAAGTCACTGAATGATGGATCTATTCTTCACATGGGAAATGAGTCAACAGCCTCGGTGCATGGACATGGTTATGTAGATCTTAGGTTTAGTTTTAGAAAGATTGTATCGTTGTTTAATGTTTTAATATGTTCCAAATATAAGGAAGAATATGATTTTCAGTAGTGTTTAGAATAATTGTGGTTATAAACAAGGGATTAAATCTAAGAAAATTTGGTTTTATCCAAACATAGCGTGTTTATTTAGTTTTGTTATTTAAGTTATCATAAAGTCAGGTTTACTATGTCAATAATTAATATTGGTTACAGCCTTTAGTCAACATATAAACCTAAATGATTCATCTTATGGCATAGCTAACTGGGCTATGTCCACTTAAGATGATCCAAGATAATCAAAATGATGGGTTTAATCCCTAGCTTTTTTGACATTGACACTGAAAAGTGTAAGAACTTGCATGCTGATGACATCCAAATAAGTCACTTTATTATATCATTCACTCCATACTTTTTTGCCCACTTTTATATAATAATTGCATAATTGGTAATAGATTGCTTTAAAGTTGATAACTGCCAGTAAATTCAGGTATGTGTTTGTGAGAACAAGCCTAAAAGGCGCATAATTTGGAGCTAAAACGAAGATATTCGAAGATTGTTGATTTCTAACAAATACGCCGTATCCAGCTAAAGAGATACGGCGTATCAGCGTCTGAACTTCACAAGAAAACGCGTTTGACCAATTCCCAATACAGCGTATCCCTTCTGTATACATACACCGTATCCATGAAGATAACTATTCGAAGATAGAGTAAATAAAGTAAATTGGGAAGGATATCACTGATTAATTGATAACGTAGCGCGCACTCCAAGGAATCCAGCCCTATACGCCGTATTGACCTAGCCAGATACACCGTATCGAGTCTTTTTCAGACACTATAAATAGAAGACTCAAAAACGAGTTTTCAGTGTGCAATATCACATTCTTTATACAATACACATTAAAAATACGAATTTAAGAAGAGAAGATCAGCCACCGAGAGGTCAAGCATTATCACGAATCCGATGAAGACATCGTGTAATTTATTATCTCTCTTTATCATTCGATTTCAATTTGTTTGATTAGCTTGTTATAATTACAATAGATCGTGGGCTAACCCTCGTGTATTAGCCATCTTAATGAAAGTTCAATGTTTGGGTTTGTTTTAAAATCGAATTCTTAATTTATCGGTGATTGTTTAATTATGTTTATCACATCAATACTTGACTTATGTTTTGAATATGCGACCTATCATCTCTACTGGGTCTAGTGAACCTAAAAATAATCAAGAACCGTAGCTCTCATATCGTGTTTGTTATATGTACTGGACCAATAGGATCACAAATAAAAAAAAACCCGTTTGTTATTTTTTATTTAACCCCTGTCTTTGTCTTTAAATTATGAGCTTAGTTGGACCGATAGGTGACCCGTTTATGTTTTAGCGAATCCATACTCTAAATTAACTGATCAGATTTGAATAGTTGCCCTACCATAATATAAACACTGTCCAAACAATAAGTGGGTAAAGTCCCCGTTGGGCTAGGTTTTTAACATGATCACCACTGAGCTGTGAATTCCCGAAGATAGATATATAATTAAACTAAAGGATGCTTATGCTGAAGCGTTGATATGACAGGATTAAACGAGTCTCGGTCTTATGATGATGTCCCGCCTAAGTACTTAAGAAAAGAATGCCGGCTTCGAGATAAGTAAATCATTTGAACTGAAAACAAACAAACCAACATTGGAACCGGATTTAATATGGCTAAATACATTTATATCATTGCTTGTACCATTTTTCTATCTCTAATCTGCTCTTTTGTGATTATTGTTTATTGAATGATATTTGTCACCACAAAACATGTGCCATAGTCATTAGACAACGTATATAACTAGGTTTAACCAGTCAAAAGACTAATTAAAATACCTATAGAAGATAGGATTAATGTTTCACTCCTTAGTTGTTCGACACCCTACTAACCGCGAAACTCCAACTGACCGGGTACGACTGCCTGTTAAAGTGTTGTTTTTGAGTTTTGTCGGCAAAATATAAATTTAAAACTTGATAATCAAATAATTGACCCTACATGACAACACATCATGGGGGGGTGGGGGGGGGGGTTTTTGGGGGGGGTGGGGGGGGGGGTTTTGGCGCCCTTGTCGTGGAGTGAATTAAGATCCATTAGATGTTTGCCTCCATATTACCTTATTTTGTGCAACCGGACAAAGATAGCGGCTGTAAGATCTACAATCAGTGCCATCGCGAGCCACCGCCACCGCCAAAACAACTGAACCACCGCCACCTATTGTTACATATATAATTGATCCCGTAAAAAAACCACCACAAACGCAATCACTATCACCATTAAGGTATAGCAACATCTAAACATAGATACACATGTATAACAAAAAGAAGGAAAATCGGTAGAGATCTATGACGATGTTGGAGGCGGTTGGGGGCTTGGAGAAAAAGGGAGGCGACATAACTTTAAAAGATGGAGTGTTTTGCCCTAAATGGGGAGGTTACTTTTTGATAATATATGACAGCCTTTGTAAAACTTATTAATTTTGAAATCCCCATAATACCCTTAACTGATTTAATTTGTTTTTTGGTTCGATTGATAGTATATATATATATAAAACAACTCAAATGCAGATCTCAACCAAATGCCCTTGACCAAGGCAAACAGGGTCAAAATCTACAAAAGGGTAAAATATATATAAGAAAGAATCAATGATAAAAAGATTCCGGAAGAGATATTCCCGGGTCGTATGTCCCAACGAGGCTGCAATTGAAATTTATCCTGGTTTGATGAGAAATTGAATGATGGAAACACTAATGTAATTAAAACTAAAGTTAATTAAATAAAACCTAATTTAATCTACGGGAAACGAGTATAGGAAATGGGGATCTTAAAAACTACGGGATACAAAATTAGTTATAGGGAAATCCTAAAATTAAATCTAAATCAAATACGGGGAACAGAATAAGGTATCGGGAACCCTAAATACTAAAAATTTAGAAAATAAATGCTAAATTAAATTAAAAATCAAAATTAAATTCTAATTAACTTAACTTGAAAAATAAAGAAAACTAGAACTAAAACGGAGGTCGTTTGAATGCCATGACTGTCTTCAATGTCAGACAACACCTAAGTGTTTCTGACAGCATATGTATTGACCCGGTTTCTGCCTAAGTGTATGGAGGGCTTCTTTCTTTTCACCCTTTATCCTTACATTTCTTTTTCATTCTTCAACCCCTTCAATGCTTACCGAGACTTCATAACTAACACCTTGTTGGGTTTGTTCCAGTGTTAGCTCCATCTCAGTCGGCATTATTCCCGATTCTCACTTTTTCTCCTTTTTAATCATACCTAAGGACTTCTACACTAACTAGTGGATATCCCTGGGTAGATCCCTCCGGTTCTGGCTGGATCATGGGATTTGAATACCTATACCTAACCACCTTATAACTCCATAAAATTAAGTACATGGTCGGTCTTTTAGGGTATTCCATCACCATTACAAACCAAAATCATTGAAAAATTCATTCAAAGTGTTTGATATAAATATCAAAAGGTTTACACTTTGAATGTTTTTAATCATCACTAAAAGCTCCCCCTTAACATGTGCATCGTAATCGTAGTACATGCTAAGTGTGGAGTGCATCGAGTCCATTTTAATTGATTACTTCTGTCAATATACATTAAGTCCAGGTTAATCACATTTTCTCCCCTTATCCAAAATGTTAATCCCTTGATATTTTGGATATCAATTGATTAACCGTTCGGGGACAAAATGATGTATTCTAGCAGAATGGAACATATTATTGCTCCCCCTCAACTTTTGAGGGTTTATAAGATGGTGCCGAGTACAATTATTTGAAAGATTTTGAATTTACTAAGAAATTCTTGTAAAATTTGTACTCGAGCACATCTTATTTTTCACCAAAAATCTACACTAGTTATTAACATATTCACAAGATAAAATTATTTACGAGGATTGACCTTATAAGATGAGAACAACATATGATAAATCATATGGTCCTTTGAAGCAGCCGTAAGTCACCCCCGTATGGTCTTCCACCAACAAATCTCTCCAAGCTCCGCATGATCCTCCTTGTCTTTAATCTTTTGTCAATTGCCTGAATCATAGCTCTTGCATTTGCTTTGTCACGTTGGCTCCAAAAAGTCTGAGGCAGATACTCCATTCTGATTCCCTTGAGGCGATCATTCAGAGCAGTCCGAACATCATCGAGAGTACCATCGCTAAACTTGTGTAGTTCATCAATGCGCATCAATCTGTTCTTCTTGTCTTTGTTCTCATAGATGAATCCTCTGGGATCGGAGTATGGTGTGTAAGCGTCTCTTCTTCTCAAATTGGATCTGTACGTGTCAGGCTTTGTGAGGTTGAGTTTCTTTTGATAGCTTTCAACACCCAATTGAAGGTCTTCCACACGCCTTTGGATGACAACACTTCTTGTGAACATTCTTAAGGAGACATTAAATGCAAGACGTTCTTCAACGTTGAGATTTGTCAACTTTCCTTGCACGAGAAGAAGCAGCATGTCTTCAATGTCTTGGATCCGAAGTCTGTGGAAATCACCTTCTTTGAACTTGTAAAGAATGTCGTCATCCCTACGTACAGTGATCCAGTCAAGATGCTTGTAGTTTTGCCATTCGACTATTTCCACCTTTGTGACAGCAATAATTCTTCTTTTTGAGTAGACGTCACGAGCTGATTCCCTTGTGGTCGCAAATGCATAGAATTGTCTTCGCTTCTTGCCCCAATGTGAGATTCCCCAGAGAGCGAATTTGTCGTAGTTGACTATCACTTGACTCCACATTGAGTTGGGCACTAAGTCTTCTATCCATTTAATATGCCCGTAATCTGCAGCCTTGGTCTTCGTAACTGAAGTAGAGTACTTGCGGCTTGACTCACCACCACGTAGGTACTCAAGGTCGTTATTGATGAAGTGATGAAACGGTATGACATGACGACCTTGAGAATTTGGAACCAACGGTAGTAGCTTTCGCAGATCATGAGGATATTGGCGGCCTTCGGGGTTGATCCAGTCCAATTTTTTGTTGTGGCTTTGTAGACTTCTTCACAAAAGTATTCAAGTTCAATCAAGCTCTTGCATGTTCCTTTCATCAGCTCAAATGTTGGACCTGCTAACAATTCAGGTGTTAGTGTTGTAACATTTAGCCGGTTCATCACAAAAGCTGAGAAGTCAAATGTTGTGTCTGTTAGCTCATCAAATGACTCTCGATGGTCTTGTCTTCTTGCCAGATTGCTTAGCCAAGGTTGGACGGATTTGTGATCAACAGGTACAGACTTGTTCCAAGCACGATCAGGAGAAGGTAGTCATTTAGGTTGTTGAAACCAGTCAGGAAGATGATGAACCTCTTCTTCCGGTTGTTCATCATGGACACCTGTTTCAAACACCTGATGTATAGGTGCTTCAAAGACATCGGTAGACTGCATAGTTTCTTCTACTGGAGCAGATTGGCTAGCAAATTGCTTATGAGTCTTAGAACCTGTAGTAGTCTTTCCTGCTATCGTGATTGTCTTTTCTCTTGGAGCACTGGTAGATTCAGGATCTTTTCCTGACTATCTTTATTTGGACCCCCGGTCTGTTCTAGCCGAGGGTTCTTGATCATCTCCTGCTCCGTCTCAAGGTCTTTTTATTGTGACCGTATCGCCATAAGTATCTAGCAGAATTTTGTCGGCTTCATACGCATCAACTAATGCCTTGTAGAGCTGTCTTTGGATGTCAGACCTGCTGATAGATTTGTTAGCTTCCATCTTGTCAATTAAGATCTTTTTCAACTCTAGTTCCGAAAGATTAGCAGCTACAACAAGAGACATCTTGACTTCCTTTGAAGATCGTACCAGAACCTTAGACTCGAGTTGTTCGTTCACTAACTTCTTAATTTATGGTGTGATCTTCGAGATTTCACTCTTGACTTGTTCCTTGATTACTTTCTTCATTCCTTCATCAATTGAATCAAGGAATTGTTGATTTTCAGCTTGAGCCTCTTCTCGAATTCTATCAGACTTTAGTTGCACTGCAACATCTACTACTTCCTTCATTTTATTTGCCAGGTACTGGTCAACTATGCCAGGAATGGAAGAGAG
Organism: Tanacetum coccineum; assembly: GCA_026074375.1. NCBI lineage: Eukaryota > Viridiplantae > Streptophyta > Magnoliopsida > Asterales > Asteraceae > Tanacetum > Tanacetum coccineum. The sequence continues at coordinate 78,799 of BQNB010004279.1, forward strand.
TGCTTCATCATATTGATTTGTTTGTTTGAATTCCGAGAAGTTGTCTTCTAAAGCTTTTAGTCTGTTATCAAAACCAAACAACGAACCAAAGTCAGGAAGATTTTGAAGTGAGGAGCTTGGAGTAGTAGCCGGTGTCAGGATTGGTGGTTGTTGTAATTGAGTGAAGAGAGGAGTCAGTGTTGTAGGATGATTGGTTGATGCAAAAAAGGATGGCTCCGCAATGGCAGTGACAGGAATATCTATTAGAGAGGTAGCTTCATCATTATGTCCAAATATAGCATCAACACCGGTATCTTGATTTGGATTTAGCATGTTGGAGACGAAGCCAGATGATATAGAAGAACTCTGTTGTTGATCATCAGGATTTACCGAAGTTAGGGTCACATGAGTGTCTTCAATTTCCTAGGTTACTTAAACCTGGGGCACTACAACATCTGCCATTACATCATCTCTTCCTTCAAGATTGGCATTGGTATCTCTGTCCGCCTCATTGCCTTGGTCCTCTACATATGTAGCATCTTCATCCGACTTTTCTCCTTCTACATCCACCCCTTCAACTTCATTGTCACTGTCTTCATCATCTGAGGATGAAACATGAGAAGGTGTATGAACTATAGGATCAAAGGTGTCATCTTCATCAGTTTCCTCTTCATGTGTTGTTTCATCATCATGAGTTGTGAGCTTTGGATGAATAAAATCATCACCATCATCTTCAGATTCAGTCTGTGCTTCATCATCATCATCTTGATCATCTTGACTTTTTAGTTCATCATCTCCACTTTTAGCATCATCGTCATCATCTTGAACGTTCTCATCATCTTCATTTTTATCTTCATCTTGATCATCTTCACTTGACTTCCAGGAGATATCATCATCTGAGTCATAATCAGGTGCATCGGGAACCCCTGGTGAAACACCAGTTCCTTCATCTGCACCAGACCCGCTGGCATGAGAGCTGTGAGTCTCTTTACGGCTTCTCTTGGTGATTATCTTGAGTTGCTCAGCTTCTGTCAAAATCGCCTCAGAGATAGTCTCTAACTCTTTAGCCTTCTGCTTTCCTTTTCCAGTCTTCTTGCCTTTCTTCTCTTTGGGGACTGTGGGAGGCTTCTGCTTAGTGGTTGCATCAGAATCAGCTTTCTTCTTACTTGCTTTTGTCTTTGGAGGAATCTTTCCTGAAGCAATAGCATAATACTCTTTGTATGATTCAGAGTTGCGGATGTCCTCGTTTGTTAACTCTGCTGGTAAGATAGTCCCGTACAACTGAGTGTCTTCATTCCTTGAGATGACATTGATTGTCGTGAACATTGGGTCATCTCTGGCATAGTGCCAATTAACCTTGTTTCTTCGAGGAATTGAAGGGTCTTTAGCCATGACAAAGTTGACGATTAGCTTGGTAAAACGAGGATAGTACATCGCATTGCCCTTCTTCGTATTCTTGTTCTCAATCTGGTAAATGAAGTCCTCCCACAGAAGATATGCATAATCAACCTTCTTGTTATTGTACATTCCCCATAAGATTTGAGCTTGAGAAAGACGAAGACTGTCGTAGGATGTTTTACCACTGAGACATTTGTTGATGATAGCAGCAAATGATCTCCAGGGTTGATGCAGCTTATTGACATTGACATCAGTGATCTTTCTTATTTCTCCAGAGTGACCAAGACTGGCTAGAAATGCGAGAATCTCCTTCTCAAGAGGTGGTTCTTCAAACTTCTCTACTAGAGAGGTAGCTTCAGCATTATGTCCAAATATAACATCAACACCGGTATCTTGATTTGGATTTAGCATGTTGGAGACGAAGCCAGATGATATAGAAGAACTCTGTTGTTGACCATCAGGATTTACCGGAGTTAGGGTCACATGAGTGTCTTCAATTTCTTGGGTTGCTTGAACCTGGGGCAATACAACATCTGCCTTTACATCATCTCTTCCTTCAAGATTTGCATTGGTATCTCTGTCCTCCTCATTGCCTTGGTCCTCTACATATGTAGCATCTTCATCCGACTTTTCTCCTTCAACATCCATCCCTTCAACTTCATTGTCACTATTTTTCATCATCTGAGGATGAAACATGAGAGGGTGTATGAAATATAGGATCAAATGTGTCATCTTCATCAGTTTCCTCTTCATGTGTTGTTAGATCATCATGAGTTGTGAGCTTTGGATGAATGAAATCATCACCATCATCTTCAGATTCAGTCTGTGCTTCATCATCATCATCTTGATCATCTTGACTTTTGAGTTCATCATCTCCACTTTTAGCATCATCGTCATCATCTTGAGCGTTCTCATCATCTTCATTTTTATCTTCATCTTGATCATCTTCACTTGACTTCCAGGAGATATCATCATCTGAGTTATAATCAGGTGCATCGAGAACCCCTGGTGAAATACCAGTTCCTTCATCTGCACCAGACCCACTGGCATGAGAGCTGTGAGTCTCTTTACGGCTTCTCTTGGTGATTATCTTGAGTTGCTCAGCTTCTGTCAAAACCGCCTCAGAGATAGTCTCTAACTCTTTAGCCTTCTGCTTTCCTTTTCCAGTCTTCTTTCCTTTCTTTTCTTTGGGGACTGTGGGAGGCTTCTGCTTAGTGGTTGCATCAGAATCAGCTTTCTTCTTACTTGCTTTTGTCTTTGGAGGAATCTTTCCTGAAGCAATAGCATAATACTCTTTGTATGATTCAGAGTTGCGGATGTCCTCGTTTGTTAATTCTGCTGGTAAGATAGTCCCGTACAACTGAGTGTCTTCATTCCTTGAGATGACATTGATTGTTGTGAACATTGGGTCATCTCTGGCATAGTGCCAATTTACCTTGTTTCTTCGAGGAATTGAAGGGTCTTTAGCCATGACAAAGTTGACGATTAGCTTGGTAAAACGAGGATAGTACATCGCATTGCCCTTCTTCGTATTCTTGTTCTCAATCTGGTAAATGAAGTCCTCCCACAGAAGATATGCATAATCAACCTTCTTGTTATTGTACATTCCCCATAAGATTTGAGCTTGAGAAAGACGAAGACTGTCGTAGGATGTTTTACCACTGAGACATTTGTTGATGATAGCAGCAAATGATCTCCAGGGTTGATGCAGCTTATTGACATTGACATCAGTGATCTTTCTTATTTCTCCAGAGTGACCAAGACTGGCTAGAAATGCGAGAATCTCCTTCTCAAGAGGTGGTTCTTCAAACTTCTTATTACCGACTTTAGGGCAAATTTGAAGTATGTCTCTGAATTGATCAAGATTGAGAATGTGCTTTTTGTTGTTCATCTTGAATCTGACAGATCGGTTATGAATATAAGCAGAGGCCCAGAATTCTTGCATATAGATCTCTGGAACATCAGCAGAGACTTGGAATGCCTTGTAGAAAGGAGTGAGCTTTAACACATCATAGACTACTTGAAGAGTTGCTTCCTTTGATGTGACATCCGAGCTTAAACGAAGATTACATTTACCAATCTTAAGTCGGTTGGCAGGAGCAACTAAAGCATCATCCAAAGCAATCTGATCCGCCTTTGAGATTTCCATGAGTCTGTTTAAGAAAGAGTCAGTGCAGTTTATAATGTGACACAATCATTCATGCATTAGAACCTTTATGACTTTTAGCACTTTGAAGATCAATCATCTTAGATAGACTAATAGCGTATGAGACAAAGGCACCTATTGTAACAACTAAGTTGAATGTAGTTAACCTTGGTTTTGTCAAGCTTTTAATGTCTATTTTAAACTAAGAGACTTGTTTAATCTAACCTTAGTTTGAAAAAAAATTGATCGTAAGTGTGTTATGTCAAAACTGGTTATGATTTGAAAGCTTTATCACACATTCGGTCCTTAAAGAATAGCACTCGTTTGGTTCTTAAATAGAAACACTCGTTCGATCCCTAAAGAAATTACTCGATCGGTTTACAAAGCTTTAGACTCGTTCGGTTCATGAAATACATTACTCGTTCGGTCCATAAAGTAAGAGCTCGTTCGATCCTCATTGTAATTCACTCGTTCGGTCCTCTTAGTTTCACACTCGTTTGGTACACACTTGATTACGGTCGTTCGATCCACATTAAGATATACTCATTCGGTCCACATTAAGATATACTCGTTCGGTCCATGATTATTTACACTCGTTCGATCCTCGTTACTAATTACTCGTTCGGTCCTTTTTATTATTCACTCGTTCGGCCAACCTTAAACATTCGTTTGGTCCACACATTGATTTACTCGTTCGGTTCTTTTGAACCAAGACTCGTTCGATTCATACATCTAAACACTTGTTCGATCCATACAGATAAAAACTCGTTCGGTCATTTTAAGGTTTGGACTCAATTTTACAATCATCACAAATATGTAAACCTTGGTGTTTTCTTAATGAAACATTAACAGGAACATTTTAAGAACAACTTAAAACCTTTATGAGCTTATTGGATGAGGATTAATCTTTGACCTAGCAACATACACAATATAGCTATTCAAACTAAATAGAATGATTTCAGAAAAACCTTAACAATTACTCTAGGCCATATCCAAAAATCCATGTTACATACAAGTCACATACATAAACAATAATCATTTTACTCATTTAGATATTTCTAAAATTTCGAGCACAAAAGCAATCTCAAGAACATGTTTCAATCCACCGAATGATAAAACTTGAATTAACCTATACATATATTCACCTAAACTACAAGGAGCCCTAAATCATTTAAAGTTTTAACCACTTTTTGATTGTAAGAACCACTAATTTAGGATTAGGGCTTCTAATCATAAACTGCGATCAGAGTGGTGAAAACGATCAATTCCTTTGGGATTCGAGTTGATTAGGTGATGATGATCAAGATTTAAGTTATACCCTATTGATGACAATGAGTGACTATGCTTGTTTGAGGTGATGATGATCGGGTGGAGTGTGCGTGTGTGTTTGAGTGTGTTAGTGTGTGTGGGGGAAACAGTGAACCAAACGGGGGGTGGGGGGGGGGGGACGTGGGATATGTTATTTATCTCATTTCGACTTTAAACACATTTGGCATCTTGTTTAGATGACATATAAGTTTGCATTTTAAATTTTATAGGTGAAATCAAGTTAAACTATTTGCACTTTTGGTCCCTAAAGTTTTAGATCGCACCCTTAAACTTAAAATAGCAAACTACACCCTAAATGCATAATAACAAGTAACACATAAGGCACTAGCAAGTAAAACTTAATAACTTTCTATCAGAGGATATTACGTTATTGTTTAAAAACCTTTTCCCTTTAAAAACTCATTTTATCAAGACGAAGAGATTTGACATTCTCTCCCCTTCAACATTGACCGTTTTCTTTTAAAGAGTATAGTCGTTGTTTTAGAAGTCAATGTATCTTGAAATTCATTTTCAAATGATGGATTGATTTTGTATGTGACAAAACAACAAAACACTATGATAAATATGATTTCTTTATTTATACTCATAAAATGCATTGAAGCGTACACTTATGGAAATATAAGAAGCACGGGTTGTGATGCAAAGTAATCACAAGCCTTTGCATGGTCATTAAGTAGACCATGCCCGAGAATAAATTCCCATTGTTAGGAACAACAGTCTTTTTGACGACATGTTTTCCACAGGGTGAAAAAACGGGTTAATATCTGAAAATATAGCAAGACTTTGGCATGTTTAAAAAACATTTGAAAACTTCTGCTCGAACTTCATTTACAGGCTTGTTATCATTGTTGAAGACATTTTAAGGACGGTAAATGTTATCGATTTTCAGAAGACATGCCATTTGAAAACGTCTTTTTGTATTTTTCTCATTTTTTAATTTTGTATTTTTGTTTTTATAAAGGTTTTATAAAATGAAAATCTTTTTGGCTTTTCTGATTTTATATATATATATTTTTTTGTTTTTATAAAATTTATATAAAAAGAAATATTTTTTGGTTTTTCTGAGTTATATTATATACATATGATAAATAAGATTTAAAAACCTACGATAGGTAACCAACAATTTGTCAACGTGTTCTGCCAACTTTATCAGAGGGCTCGGCGTTAAAACTTCGCATACCCTGCTTGAGTGATTAGGAAGTCTATTACTTCTCTGCCAAGAGCTTTAGTGAAGATGTCGCATTGATACTCTGTATGTGACAAAAGTAAAGTTAAATACACTATTTTCAACATGATTTGTGAAGTGAAATCTGATGTCTATATGCTTGGATCTGGACTGTTGACGTTGTTGCAGCATCAAGGCAATAGCGCTTTTGTTATCACAGTACTTTGGGAATTTTTTTGATCCCAAGCATAGTCGGTAAGTTGTTGATCTCATCCAAAGGACTTTGAGCACAACAACAGGATAAATGCCATATATTCGCTTCCGTACTGGATTTGCAGCGCTTTTCTGCCTTTTAGACGACAGCTTACAGTTTATCTACCCAAAAGTATGTATACTTGCCAGATGTGTTACGCGTGTTATCTTGACAACCAGCAAGATCCGCATTGCAAATGCCTGTTAGTGCAAAGGAAGAATCCTTTGGATACCAAAGTCCCCGATGATCGGTCCTTTTAGGATACCGAAAGATCCTTTTTTACTGCATTAAGTGCTTTTCGGTTAGGAGGTCTGGATATCGGCTCACATGCTTGATAGCAATGGTAGGTCGGTTTATTGGCTGTAAGATAAAGGAGGGTGCCAATCATACCACGATAGTGTGATGGATCTACGGCTTTCCCTTCTTTATCCTTATCCAGTTTGGATTTCTCCACAATGGGGGTATCCACTGGGTCACAAGTTAAAGCCATATTTCTTAGTGATTCAAGAGCATATTTTAGATTGGTTTATGATGATGCCTCTAGGACTTTGAGAATCTGTATAGTCCTAAGAAAAATGGATTTTACCCATCATCGACATCTTAAATTTTGAACACATTATTTTAGCGAATAGATCACAAAGTTCAGGAGTAGATGCAGCAAAGATAATATCATCGACATAGATTTGTACCAGTAGAAGTTCCTTGCCTTCTCTACGGATGAACATAGTAGGATCACTGAGCCTTCGAGAAGTATATTGATATCAGGAATGAGGACAATCAATATCATAACACGCGCGTGGAGCTTGTTTCAACCCAATAGTAAGAGCTTCTTAAGCTTGTCACGTAGTTAGGGTTTGTATGGTATCTCACAAATCCGTCCGGTTGGCTAACATAAACCTCTTCCTGCAGATTACCATTTAGAAACGCAGTCTTCACATCTATTTGATAGACGACCATGTTCATATGAGCAGCAAACACTAGAAAAATTCGTATACCTCTAATCTTGCAACCGAAGCGAAGGACTCTTCAAAATCGATTCCCTCTTCTTGACGATAACACGAGCGGACAACGAGCCTTTGTTTTTCAGAATACCTCTCTAACTTATCAAGCTTAACCGATAGATCCACTTATAGAGTGATGACAAATGCTTTATCAGAGGAGGAACAAGTTCCCAACTTCAAGACGTTCAAATTCATGAAGTTCCTCTTGCATAAGCTCTCAATCCAAACATGCTTGGAGTTAATGCGTCTTTGTATTCTTAGGTTCGGACGATGTGAGAAAGGCAACTCATTGTAGAGAATAAGCTTGTTTTTGGATTTGTAGTCGTGTGGAAAGCTGGTCTGTCGAGATCACTGATTATATTCTCAAGTGGGTGATCCTTAGTCCATTTGCTATTGTGTTCAGAAACTTGTGATCAGAAGGACATTGTATGAATAACTTGCGTATGATGAGATTGATCAATGGAACTTCTGGAAATATGGAATATCCAAGTACGGATCATTACCATATGTGCATCATCATATCATGATTATCTTCTTCAACATCTTGAGAAATTAATCGGAGTTTGAGTTTCTTTGTTGTAATGAGAGTTACTTGGTGATGGTGCCTCTTGATCAACTGTAGTTGCGGAAGGGGTGCGTTGACACGCATGTTCATGTGACAATCTACTCAGGAATAAGAGCAATGGCTTTGGTACTTGTAAATCAACATAAGGCGGGGGGGATTAAGTGAACTCATCAAACCATTGGTTGAAACAACAAATCCCAGTAAGATCTCGAAGGTTGCACAAAATGGTGTTGGAAGAAGGAGGGTTTTGGCACGAGTCCTGAACTGATTGTTATAGGGTCATTTCTTTGAAGTGCGGGTCCATGAACGGCTGTGTTCAGAAGCCATCGCGGTCTGCTCATCAAGTCAAATGAATGGTTATAATTATTCGTCTGGTACGTCTGTTGTAAATCCGTTAATGCTTTCTTCATGGAGTGAATATCAATGAAAATACCATGTCAGCTTTCGGTTGTAACTTGCCCAAATTCCCGTATAATTCGTTGGGTAGCAGAGTGCACCAAAACGCATGTAGATACGATAGGATCAGGGAGGTTTTGTCATGTAAAAGCTCGTTATGGTGTTTACGTGACGACGACGTATCATGGTAACCGGATTTTTGGGTTTAACAGCTGTGGCAACCGCTCCGGCCCATAGAAAGAAAGGAGCTTTTGCATAAATTAACATAGTGTGGGCTGCTTTCAATTGAGCGTACGATTTCGTTTTCAACAACAACGTTTTGATGTGGAGAGCGTGCAAACGGATGTTTCATGAGAGGATGCCAACCTTTCATAATATTAACGCAGTGTCGATTAACAAACTCAGTTCCATTATCTGTTTGATGCGACGAAAGTTTCTTAAGCCGTACTTGGAATTCATCTCTAAAAAAAGTTAATAATAAAAGCTGGAGCTCTATTTGATCGCAAACTATTTTACCCATGTAATCGAGAGGAGTTGTTCGACAATAAACGAGGATGTACTTCTTTCCATTGGACACTCGCGACACGTATTCGCCCACACATATCCATAGCACAATAGAGTTTTCTTGATTGGTGTCCTCAGATCTTGCGGTTTGTGGGTTTCTTTGAACTTTTGCCTATGTACATGAGAACATAAGTGATCCTTCAAACTTGAGCTTAGGGAGGACTCGGACAAGTCACAGTCTTGCAAGATGATTGAATAACAACAAAGTTCAAGTGAGATTAGACGACGATGCCTAACCAGACTTGGTTTTTAGACGCCTTTAACATAGACAAATGGAGAGGATGCCATCATATTCCCAAGTGAGTGTGTATAAAGATTAATCCCCTCGAGTTCCCTTTCCATAAATCAAACTCCTTCTAGATCTGCGAATGAAGCTGTGTGTTGACGAAAAGCACTTCGAGATTGGAATAACAGAAATTGTCGTCAAACTCTTACAAAGTTTATCGTAAGTTTCTTTATCAACAAATCCTTTTTGTTGAGAAGCTCTAGTTTTGAGTTCGAGCACTTTTGGACATTCATTCACAAGTTTCACAAACCTTCATTCACAGACAAATTCACAACAGTTTTTACAATATCATTATCAATGGCTTGTGCCAAGAGTCGTTTATTTTCACTCAAACTTGATTATTTTACTTCAAAAGAATAAAATTCTGGACTCCAAGCGATATGTTCGCAGCCTGTTCCATTTGATAAAAGACTTTTGGGACATCGATAAGTTCATCACCAAAGTATTGATTGAAGTATTTGAAGATATCTTTTTAATTCTTTTATAAACGGAATGATTTCATCTCGAAAACAAGCCTTTGTATGTTCAAACCCCCATGTACCCTTCAGTGATAGCTGTGGCAGTGGTTCTTTTCTTTTGACTACCAGATCAAAGCCAGTAAGATAAGTGTTTGAAGCTCTTTCAAGTCTAGTATACATCCTATACTTACTTTTGGAACCTCATCTTTTATGGTTGTTGAGAATTGAGATGGGTCTAATGCTGGGATGAGTCGCTTTCCAATAGCATGTTTCACTAAATAAATCAGATGTCGAACAATGTTTGTTGTAATGTTCTTAATGATAGCATAATTAATGGGTTTCAGTGTTCACTCTATTTTTACACACAATGGTTCTTGTTCTTTCAAAAGCATTTTGAACGACTCTCTTCATAAAGCATTAATGTTTCATTAGAATTGGGAATCACAACAGTATCCATTTTAAGAATGATATTCCCGTCATACCGTTTTGGCTTTGACTCCCGAACTTTCTTCAGATAGAAAGGTTTTTCAAAACTGATAGCTTGTTTCGTAGAATGATGATAACAAATTTTGGATTTAGTCATCATATGAACAGTTTGCGCAGATTGACCTCTTTCGAAAATGATATTATCAAGTTGCTTGATTTCTTTTATAAAGTAATTTCTCTATCAATATTATTTTTGGTTTTCTTCATTTTTAAATCTTTTTGAGATCAGAATCTGTTTTCATTACAAGAATCCTTTACTTGCACTTGTTCAAAAGAGTTTGCTTAAAGACCTACAATTCTGCATTACTGTTCATTTGATCCTGAAAAACTATTTTCATATTTTGCATTTCTTTCAAAATCTTTACCTCTTTTTATATTATCAAGCTCGGTAGTCAAAGCTTTTGTTGGCACTTTTATATTCCAGATTAACATAGTGCAGTGCATCATGGGGACTGTAATTGCTCAAACATAGATAATTATCAGACATCCTTGTTGACGAAGAGTTAGTATTCTGGACAGGGTTTTCCTATTGTGTTTCACTCAGATACTTGAGAATAGGACTGATATTGCTATCACTGGTTATTTCAGGTTTCTGTCTGATCACATATTAGGGACTGTCAAAAAGACGTCATTATCTGTCACTTGATTGATTAAATCATAGGTCAGATTATCCGGATTGTGTACCTCAGTGAGTGCATCTGAGCCATTCCTAGGAAAGATTAGCCATGAGAGCAATTCTCTGGCTTTGAGTTGAGTTCATCACAATCCGAGTCATAGGCATCTAGATCGTCGGCTTGATAAACAGCATTATGGGTAATGACAGCCTGAGAGGTTTGAGTGTCAGGAAGTCTTGGATCTGCCAAAAATGCTATTTCTTCCTCTGTTAAAACTTGACCACTTACTTGAGCTTGAACCAGCAACACTTTATCATTGAACCACGTTTCATCCCTTTTCCTCTTTGGCTTGTACACTGCTTGGCAATATGACCCTCCCCTTGCAATTGTAACAAATGACAGTCCGTTGTTTCCTTGTGTTGCTTCCACTTGCTCCAGGTGTGTATTTTCTTGTTGTTCCAGCAGCATAAGTAGTTTGTCTTCCCTGAACAGGTTGCACAGTTACTTTTTTATCATAGATGGTAGCTTGTTGACGAGAGTTTGACGAAGTCCTTAGCTGATTGTTGGTAGTAGGATACATCGGGATGTGACAACAACAGTATAAGAATGACATTGTGATCTGATCGCATCTAATTGATCATCCCCTTTCTGAAACACTAGAACAATTAGACCGGAGTCTGGTTGGGAAAATTTAGATTGTTGATGTTGGAAAGTTATGGGAGCATATTCTAATTGTAGGATGGATGGTTGTAGAGAATAAATGTTGTGGTGAACTGAAGATTGGTACTCATTTGATGGATAAGTGATTGAAAGAGGTGTTGATTGACTGGTTGTGAATTGTTGAGTCTGATAAGGGGTTACAAACGGTGAAGACGGATTGGTGGAAACATGATGTTGTGTTGAGAGTTGGGAGAGTGTGTAGATGAGATTGATAAGTGGACGGAGGTATATTGGTGAGATGCAACATAATGCAGAGGACGGTGTTACGTTCATTCATCAAAGAATACTTGTTTGCTGGGGCGAGGGCGTGGGGAGTGAGGGGGGGATGTCTTTCAATGGTTGTTGTAGGTAAGCATGAAGTTGATCACATTGGTAGTATGAAGTCTTTGACCAATTTTTAACATCAGTTACAAATTTGTCCCAATCCTCAAGGAAGAGTTTAAAAAACTTGGTGTTAACTTGAATTGCTCCAATGGATCTTATTAGATGTTCATATCATTGAGGTGGCGATTAAACCTCAAGTAGTACTCGTGCACGGACTCTCCTTTCTTGTAAAGTGAACTTATAAAATTTCATACAGCTTGCACTCTCGTTCTTGTTTTGTTAACGACGTTCCTTGCATTAGCAGTTTAATCTTCTCCCAAAGATCTTTTGCCACACGATGTTGACTCATAAGAGCATAGATTTCAGTTGGAAGGCCTTGGAGAATGATGTTTATTGCTTTGATGGTTACAACAGCTTGAATGGCTTCAGCGGGATGTTAGTTCAACATATTCCTAAGCCTTGTTACCCATCCTAAGTGATTGAAGGCCAAACAAGTGGTCCTTTTGCAACAGAGGCAAGAATCATTTCTTCTCCATGTGGTATAATTTTATATACAGTTCATTTGCTTTTCCATGAATCATAAATGTGTTTTTCAAGTATCGGTGGTTTGTTGTCTCCTTAGAACGAAGTGACTTATCGGCACGAGGTTGTCATTGTGGTATCAAAAGATTCAAATGATCGATCGGTGGTAGAAAGAAATTGTGTTTGGTTATGTGATTTTTGAGTCTTGAAATGAAACTACACGGGATTTTACCAATTCTTGACAAAACCGGGAAAACAAGTGTTTGTTTCACGGGATTTTACAAGTCAAAGAAATAACCGTATAATTTAAAAATGAGTTGTTAAGTTTAAACTTAATTTGGTTTCACTAGTTCGGTTGACAAAAAATTAACTCGTTCGGTCCTACTCGTTCGGTCCTGCTTGTTCGGTTGTCACTAGTTTCGATTCCTCTTGGCAAAGTAAAGGGCTCCTTCTGGTTCCAACGTGAGTAAAGCTCGTTAGGTTTACTTGTTGGTTCTATAGAACAAACTCGTATGGTTCTAACACGAGATGGCTCGTTCGGTTCAAACTAGGAATATTCTTGGTTCGGTGATCTCGCGTTCGGTTATCTAGTTCGCTTGACTTGTTCGCTTCTCGTTCGGTTACCTTGTTCGGGTCTACTCGTTCGTCGCCATCTACTAGAAAACTCAAATTTTCAACTCAAAAAGACACATTTTTAATGGTTTTTAGCAAAAAAATTCTTTGTATTAACTAGTGTTTACTAAACCCTATAGGAACAATAAAAATGAAAACTAAAGGGTTTTTAAGCAAAAAATTTTGAATCACTATTTTGCTCTTTGTAAAGGTTTTTGAACACAAATCAAACACAAAAACTAAACACACCACTCCATGGCTCTTGATACCAATTATAGAAACATGTAATCTTATGATCAAACTAAGAACAAGAGAGAGATGTGGGTTGTGATGTTAGAGAGAAAAGATTGGATGGGAATGGTGGATGATGTTTATTAGATGGATGTAACAATTGGAAACAACCCAACCCCTCTTAAGGTAGACGAGGGCTTATATACTACATGTTGTGGCCGGACCATGTTTTCTAATGAGCTTGTCCCATGGACCTTGGGCCAGGCCCAACAATCCCACTACCCACTCCCGCCGAACCCTGAACAATAGTGCATTAACTTCCCCCACACCCCAACCCATAAATCCTAGTTTACTTACCTAACGTTCACATACTACAAGCTAAGACTTAATACAAACTTGGAAGTGACCGATACTTTTTTGTGTTTCTAACAATCTCCCCTAATGGGAGGTCACTCATTTTATAAAACTTTAAGGCCTTAGCATACTATGCTTTGTCTTTTGTCTTTAGCTTGTCCTTTTGGATCTCCTGTGAGTATGTTGTAGTGATCATTGATTTCTGGATTGAGCTTGTTCCTTGAACTTGTATTTTGACATTGTGATCATGAGCATCTTGAGATCATCAACCAAGCACAATCTCTTTACGCCATCTTGTAACTTTGCCATCTTGTAGACTTGTGGCTTCTGGACCGACATGCTCATACCATTCTTAATTTGCTGACTTGGAAAGCTGTAATGTTGCATCTTTCTTGAAATTCTTTAACTTTAACACTTCGTCAGGTATCAGAGTAGCAGAAGTCTTGAAACATGTACTTGAGCTTTCATGATGTCTTTATGTTTTGTCGGTTGGGTATGAGCATGTGGCTATAGATCTTGTGAGTCAGCTAGAATCAGGTACCTCCACCTTTAATTATCCTGCATTAAAACAGTTAGCAATAAAGCGGGGGACGCATATGGCTTTGTTCATTCGCCTGGGTTAGTTGGGAAGTAACCTTCGAATCCGTGAGGTCGACCTTGATCAGTTAGATTCATTTAAGAAGAACTCTTCTTGACAGGATTTCCAGCTGTAGTATTAATCATTTCTACACAGAAGTATTAGTTTCATCGCCTCAGCATGTTCTCATTTATCGGATGTCTCATAGCAGACAGCTCGATAGACGGTCGAACCAGTGAGTTATATCTCACCGATAGATATAGAAATTGATTTGAAAATCAATCGGTGAGATAGTAAACTCACTGGGTCACCTCTTATCGTGCGGTCTGCTTTGAGGGATCATTCCGATAATGAGAACTTGCTGAGTGCGATGAATCTAATACTTCTGTGTTAGAAAGATATAATACTTACAAGCTGGAAAATCCTGTCAAGAAGATTCGTCTTAAAATGATCAATTCTGATCACGGTCGATCCTCGGATTCGATGGTTATCAACTAAACAGGCGAATGGACAAAGCCATATTCGTCCCCCCGCTTTATTGCTAATTGTTTTAATGATAGGATATTTAAAGATGGAGGTGGAACGGTTACATTATTCCAGTGAACTAACAAGATCTATAGCCTTTTTATGCTCATACCCGACCGACAAAACATAAAAACATCATGAAAGCTCAAGTACATGTTTCAAGACTTCCGCTACTCTGATACCTGACGAAGTGTTAAAGTTAAAGAATTTCAAGAAATATGCAACATTAAAGCTTTCCAATAATCAACAATTCAAGAATGGTAATGGAGCATTGTCGGTCCAGAGTCGCACGTCTACAAGCTGGCAAAGTTACAAGATGGCGTAAAGAGATTGTGTTGGTTGAGATCTCAAGATGCTCAAGATCACAAATGGGTCAAATTACAAGTTTCAAGGAACAGCTCAATCAGAAATCAATGATCACGTAAAAATACTCACAGGGAGAATGCCAAAAGGACAAGCTAAAGACTAAAGACAAAGCATTGTTTGTATGGCTTAAAGTTTTATAAAATGACTGACCTCCCCTCAGGCGGGAGATTGTTAGAAACACATAAGTATCGGTCACTTCTAAGTTGTATTAAGTCTTGCTTTAGTATGTGGTAACGTTAGTTAAAGTAAACTAGCCTGGCCCAGGGTCCATTGGGAAGTCATTAGAAAAACTTGGTGCGGCACAACTATGTGTATATAATGCCCTCTCCTTAGCCTTAGAGAGGGGTTGGTTGTTCCAATTGTTACATTCATCTAATTATACATCATCCATTCCATCCATTCTCTCTTTCTAACATCACAACCCACATCTCTCTCTTGTTCTAGGTTTGATCATAAGATTACATGTTTCTACAATTGGTATCAGAGCCATGGAGTGGTGTGTTTAGTTTTTGTGTTTGATTTGTGTTCAAAAACCTTTACAAAGAGCAAAACAGTGATTCAAAATTTTTTGGCGTAAAAACCTTAAAGTTTTCATTTTTATTGTTCCTATAGGGTTAGTAACACTAGTTGTACAAGAATTTTTTGCTAAAAACCATTAAAAATGTGTCTTTTGAGTTTTGAAAATTTGAGTTTCGTAGTAGTTGGGACCGAACGAGTAGGATTAAGAAACAAGGTAAACTGAAACAGTTAAGCCGAACAAGTCATCCGAACTAGAATTTAGTTGCGCGGAGCGAGATCACCGAACTAGAATATTCTAGTTTGAACCGAACGAGCTCATTTCAGTTAGAACCAACGAGGTGTTTCATAAGTACGGATAACCAAACAAGTAAAACCGAAAGAGACTTTACTCACGATTGGAACGAAGGAGCCTTTACCTTGCCATGAGGAATCGAACTAGTGACAAGTTTCTCGAATCAAAGTAGGACCGAAGAGTAGAACCGAACTAGTTAAATCTTTGTCAACCTAAATAGTGAACCAATTTATGTTTATAACTTAACAACTCAATTTTTAAATTAATATCGGTTATTCTGTGACTTGTTAAAATCCTATGAAACAAAAAACACTTGTTTTCCGGTTTTTTCAAGAATTGTAAAATCCCGTGTAGTTTCATTTCATAGGATTAATAATCATTTAACCAAACACAATTTCTTTTACCACAGAGCGATCAATTTGGTAATCTTTTTGATACACAATGACGATCTTGCCGATAAGTCACTTCTTTCTAGGAGGAGACAACATACACCGATACTGAAAAAACACTGGTATGATTCATGTAAAAGCAGAATTGGAAACTGTATATATGATGGATAGACCCACATGGAAGAATGATTCTTGCCTCTGTTGAAAAAGGACCACTTGTTTGGCCTTCAATCACTGAGGATGGAGTAACAAGGTTTAAGGAATAGTTGAACTAACTCCCGCTAAAGCCATTCAAGCTGATTGTAACATCAAAGCAATAAACATCATTCTCCAAGGCCTTCCAACTGAAATCTATGCTCTTGTGAGTCAACATCGTGGCAAAAGATCTTTGGGAGAAGATTAAACTGCTAATGCAAGGAACGTCGTTAACAAAACAAAGAACGAGAGAGCAAGTGTCATGATGAATTTTATAAGTTCACTTACAGAAAGGAGAGTCGTATGCACCGAGTACTAACTTGAGGTTTAACTCTGCTACTCAATGATATGAACTCTATAAAGTTGCCATTGGTGCAATTTCAAGTTTAACCACCAAGTTTTTTATAACACTCTTCCTGATGAAGGAGCAAATTTGTTACTGATGTTAAATTGGTTCAAGACTTGCATACTAACCAATGGTGATCAACTTCATGCTTACCTACAACAAATGAAGACATGCAAATGTAGTTCGTTTTGTGGATGCATCATGAACGTAAACTCGAATTTCTTGCTTTAGTTGCATTCACTCAATTACCTCCGTCAACTTATCAATCTCATCTACACACTCTCACCGAGTCTCTCACATCAAACAATCATGTTTCACCATATCCGTCTTCACAGTTTGTAACACCTTATCAGACTCAACAATTCACAACCAGTCAATCAACACCTCTTTCAATCACTTATCCATCAAACGAGTACCAATCTTCGTTCTACCAACAACGTTTTTTTCGCCAAAACCATTCCATCCCACAATTGGGATATGCTCCCACAAACTTACCAACATCAACAATCTGATTTTCCCAACAGAGGACTCCGGTCTAATTATTCCAGTGTTCAGGAAAGGGGATTATCCAATTGATGCGTATCAATCACATGATGTAATTTCTTAATGTTGTTGTCACATCGGTATCCTAATACCAACAATCAGCTAAGGACTTCGTCAAAACTCTGTCAACAAGCTACCATCTTATGATGGAAAAGTAACTGTGCCAACCTGTTCAGGGAGACAAACTCACTTATGCTGCAGTAGAACAACAAGAAAATACACACCTGGTGCAAGTGGATGGAAGCAACACGGGGAAACAACGGACTGTCATTTTGTTACAATTGCAAAGAGAGGGTCATATGCCTAAGCAGTGTACTAAGCCAAAAAAGAAATGGATGAAACGTGGTTCCTAATGATAAAGTGTTGCTGAGTCAAGCTCAGTAAGTTGGTCGAGTTTTAAACAGAGGAAGAAATAGCATTTTTGGCTGATCCAAAGACTTCATGACACACAAACTCTCAGGCTTGTCATTACGCATAGTGTGTGATCAAGCCGACGATCTAGAGGCTTTGACTCTGATGTGATGAACTCACTCAGTCCAAGATGCTCTCTGGGCGAATCCTTTCTAGGAAATGGCTCAGATGCACTCACTGAGTACACAATACAGATAATCTGATCTATGATTTAATTCAATCAAAGTGAGCAGATAATGAAGTCTTTTGAACAGTCTAATGATGATTGAGCAAGACAGAAACTGAAAATGAACCAGTGAGAGCAATATATTCCTTATTCTCAGTATCTGCTGAGTCGAAACACAATAGGAAAACTGTCCAGAAATTCTAACTCTTCTGCTCTAACAAGATGTCCTGATATTATCTTATGTTTGAGCAATTTAAGTAACCCAAGTGATGGCACTGCCATAAGGGTAATCTGGAATTAAAAGTGCCAAAAAAAGCTTTGACTACGGCTTGATAGATATTAAAGATGAGGTTCTTAAAGATTTGAATAGAAAATGCAAAATATTGAATATAGTTTTTTCAGGATTCAATGAACAGTTGCGGGAGATTGTAGGTTCTTAAGCAACTTCTTTTTTGAACAGTGCAGAAAAGGATTCTTTAATGAAACAGATTCTGATCTCAAAATGGATTTTTAAAAAATGGAAAGAAAACAAAAATATTGATAGAGAATGCTTTAGAAAAGGGAAAATCAAAGCAACTTGTAATGTCTATTTTCAAAAGAGGTCAATCAGCGCAAAAATATTCATATGATGACTAAATCCAAAATTTGTTATGATCATTCCACGAAACAAGCTATCGTTTTTGAAAAACCTTTCTACTGAAGAAAGTTGGGAGTCACAAAGCCAAAAACTGTATGTCGGGTAATGTCATTCTTAAAATGGATAGCTGTTTGATTCCGATCTAATGAAACAGTAATTGCTTTTGAAGGAGAGTCGTTCAATAATGTTTTGTAGAACAAGATCCATTGGTTGATAAAACATAGAGAGAACATGAAACCCATTAATTATGCTATCTTAATAACGATTACTACAAACGATTTTGTGCTCGACAATTGATTTATATAGTGAACATGCCTATGGAAAGCGGACTTCAGTCCAGCTTTAGAACCATCTCATCTTCAACAACCATAAAAGTTGAGGTTTCAAAAGTATGTATTGGTGTATACTAGCTTGAATGAGCTCCACAACACGATCTTACTGGCTTTGATCTGGTTGTCTAAAGAAAAGATTAAGAACCATGCCACAGCAATTCACTGAGGGCACATGGGGTTTGAAATACAACGGTTGTTTTCGAGATGAAATCATTCCGTTTATAAAAGAATTATAAGATATCTTCAATAACTTCAATCAATACCTTGGTTGATGACTTATCGATGTCCAAAAAGTCTTTTCTCAAATGGAAAACACCAGCTGGCTGTCGAACAATATCGATGGAGTCCAGAACTTTGAAGTTAAATTAAATCAAGTTTGAGTGAAAATAAACGACTACGTGGCACAAGCCATTGGATAATGATATTGTAAAAACTGTTGTGAGTTTGTTGTGAATGAGGTTGTGAAACT
This sequence comes from Tanacetum coccineum, assembly GCA_026074375.1. Lineage (NCBI taxonomy): Eukaryota > Viridiplantae > Streptophyta > Magnoliopsida > Asterales > Asteraceae > Tanacetum > Tanacetum coccineum. The sequence goes on from BQNB010004279.1 coordinate 97,969, forward strand.
GTGAATTGAATGTCAAAGTGTCTCGAACTCAAGACTGAGCTTTCTCAACAAAAAAGGATTTTGTTGATAAAGAAACTTCACGATAAACTTTGTGAAGAGTTTTACGAACAATTCTGTGATTCCAATCTCGAGTGGCTTTTCGTCAAACAAATGCTTCATTCGCAGTTTTGAAGGTGATTGATTTATTGTGGGATCTCGTAGGGGATAATCTTTATACACTACTCCACTTGGGAATATGATGGCTATCTCTCCCATTTGTCTATTGTTCAGGCGTCTAAAAAACCAAGCCTGGTTTATTGGCTCGTGTCTATCTCTCTTTGTACCTTTGGTGGTGCTATCAATCATCTTGCAAGACATGGACTTGGTCGTGGTCTCCTTAAGCTCAAGTTTGAAAAGGATCACTTATGTTCTGCATGTGCATTAGGCAAAAGTTCAAAGAAACCCCACAAACCCAAATCTGAGGACACCAATCAAGAAAAACTCTATCTGTTGCATATGGATTTGTCTTGATGGGGGCGAAACGTGTTCCGCGAGTGTCATTGGAAAGAAGGTACATCCTCGTTATTGTCGCAAACTACTCTCGATTTACTATGGGTAAAATGTTTGCGATCAAAAATATGAGGCTCCAGCTTTTATTTATTAAACTTTTTGAAGATGATCCAAGTACGGCTTAAGGAAACTTGTCGCTTCAGAAAGATAATGAATGAGTTTGTTTAATCAAAGACACTGCTGTGAAATATTATGAGAGGTTGGATCTCTCATGAAACATCGTTGCACGCTCCACATCATCTCGGTGTTGTTGTTGAATGAACGAACTCGTACGATAATTGAAGAGCCCCACATATGTTAATTTATGGAAGAGCTCCTTATTTCTATGGGCCGAAGGGTTTGCACAGCTGTATACCCAAAATCGTTACACATGTATACGTCGTCGTCACGGGTAAAACACATACGAGCTTTTACTTGACAAATCCCTTCCGATCTATCGTATCTACATGCGTTTTGGTGACTCTGCTCACCCAGATGATAGCAGTGGGAATTTGGGCAAGTTACAACGAAGGTGACATTTGGTATTTTCATTGGATATGCACCCTGAAAAAGCCTTACGGATTTTTACACAGACGTTACCAGACGAATAATTAAAACACCATTCATGTTGCCTTTGATGAGCTACGCGATGCTTATGAACACAAAGCAGTTCAGGACCCGCACTCATGAAATGACTCCTATAACAATCAGTTCAGGACTCGTACCAAACCCTCCTTCTTCAAACACCATTGTGCCACCTTCGAGGATTGACTGGGATTTCGGATGTTTCAATCAATGTTTGATGAGTCACTTAATCCCGCCTATGTTGATTTACATTTCCCAGAAGTCATTGTCTTATTCTGAAGTAGTTGCACATGAACATGCTGTGTCATCCGGGCTCACCTTCCTAACTACAGTTGATCAGATGCCACATCACCAAGTAACTTATACAAACACAGAAACTCAACTCTATTTTTTCTCATCGATGTTGAACGAAAGACTAATCATGATATTGAAGGGTTGCTATTGGTAATGTCCTTACCTTTGGTATTCCATTCAGAAGTTCCTTTGATCAATTCCTCAATCATAGGATGTTATTCATAAATTGTGCCTTCAGATCACCAAGTTTCTGAACACAATAGCAAATGGACTAAGTGATCACCCACTTGAGTAATATAATCGGTGATCTCGGCAGTACCAGTTTCCACACGAACTACAAATCCAATATAAACAAGCCTTATTTGCTACAATGATTGCCTTTCTCCATCGGTTCGAACCTAGAAGAAACTTATCAAAGACGCATTAACTCAGATGGTTGGATTGATGCTATGGAAGGGGAACTTCTTGAAATTTGAACGTCTTGAAGTTTGGGGAAACTTGTTCCTCTCCTGATAAAGCATTCTGATCATCACTCTTAAGTGGATCTATAAGGTTAAGCTTGATGAGTTAGGAGGTATTCTGAAAAACAAGGCTCGGTTGGTCGCTTGTGGTTATCGTCAAGAAGAGGGAATCGATTTTGAAGAGTCCTTCGCACCGGTTGCAAGATTAGAGGCTATACAAATTTTTCTAGCATTTGCTGCTCATATGAACATGGTCATCTATCAAATGGATGTGAAGACTGCGTTTATTAAATGGTAATCTGCGTGGAGAGGTTTATGTTAGCCAACGGAATCGGATTTGTGGATCCATACAAAACCTAACTTCGGGTACAAGTAGGAAATCTCTTTATGGGTTGAAACAAGCTCCCGCACGCGCGTGGTATTGATATGTTGTCCTCATTCTGATATCCATAACTTCTCAAAAGGCTCGTGGAATCCCAATATGTTCATCCGTAGAGAAGGTAAGGAAATACTACTGGTACAAATCTATGTCGATGATATTATCTTTGCTGCATCTACTCCTGAACTTTGTGATCTATTTGCTAAAATAATGTGTTCAAAATTCAAGATGTCGATGATGGGTAAAATCTCATTTTTCTTAGGACTACAGATTTCTCAAAGTCCTAGAGGCATCTTCATAAACCAATCTAAATATGCTCTTGAAATCACTAAAGAAATTATGCTTTGAATCTTGTGACCAAGTGGATATACCATGGTGGAGAAGTCCAAACAGGATAAGGATAACGAACGGGAGACTGCTTGTAGATCCATACTACTATCGTGGTATGATTGGCACCCTTCTTTATTTACAAGCCAGTAGAACTGAACCTTACAATTTGCTATAAGCATTGTGTGCCCATGATATCAGGGCTCGGTCCTACCCGAAAAGCACTTAAATGCTGTCAAAAAAGGATGCTTTCGGTATCTAAAAGGAAACCGTAACTATCGGTGGGACTTGGTATCCAAGATTTTCCTTTGCACTAAAGCATTTGCTGATGGGATTTGCTGTGTTGTAAGATACACGCCGTAACACATCTGGCAGTTATACATCTTTTGCGTAGATAGACTTGTAAGCATGGTCGTCTAAAAGGCAGGAAAAGCGTGCAATATCCAGTACGATGCTGAATATATTGCTGTCATCCGGCTTTGTTGTGCTCAAGTCCTTTTGGATGAGATCACAAAGCCTTTTCGACTATGGCTTTTGGAATTCAATAAAATTCCATGTACTGTGATAACAAAGGTCATAATTTTTTTACCTTATGCTGCACAAGATCAAACATTCCAGATCCAAGCATATAGACATCAGATTTTCACTTCATCAAGGAGATGTTGATAATAGTGTGATTGACTTATCTATGTCAATACAGGAGTTTCAATTGGCTGACATCTTCACTAAAGCTCGTTGGCAGAGAAAGAATTATGAATTACTAATCACCAGCTTCTGGGTATGCGACGTTTTACGCGGAGTCTCTGAAAAAAGTTGGAAGATCGGTTGTACCGGATTAGTGGTGGTACTATCTCGATATCCTTTGTATCTATGTATATAATATTAACTAAGACAAACCAAATATATTTTCTTTTATATAAATTTTATAAAATAAAAAATAAATATAATATATTTAAAATCAGAAATGCCAAAAAGATTTTCATTTTAAAACCCTTTATAAAAACCAAAAATACAAAATAAAAATGAGAAAAATACAAAAAGACGTTTCAAATGGCGATGTTTTGAAAACTCGAAAATTTTCGGGTCTTAGCAAATGTCATTCAACAATTGATACCAAGCTGTGTAAATTGAAGTAAATCGAGCAGAAGTTTCAAATGTTTTTAAACATGCCAAATGTTTGCTATTTATTTAGTATTAACCGTTTTTTCACCCTGTGGACAACATGTCGTCAAAAGACAGTTGTTCTAACAAATGGGAATTTATTCATCGGGCATGGTTACTTAATGACCTTGCAAAGGCTTGTGATTAACTTTGCATCACAACTCGTGCTTCTTTTATTTCCATAAATGTACGCTTCAGTGCATTTATGAGTATAAATAAGAGAAATCTTATTTATCCTAGTTTTTGTTGTTTTGTCACATACAAAATCATTCCATCATTTGAAAATAATTTTCAAGATACATTTGACTTCTCAAACAACTACTACAGCTCTTTAAATAGAAAACGGCGTTCATGGTTTGGGGGGACGAGTATGTCAAATCTTTCGTTCTTGATAAAATGAGTTTTTTAAAGAGGAAAAGGTTTTAAACATTTAACGTAATATCTCTTGATAGAAAGTTAATTAAGTTTAGCTTGCTTGTGCCTTATGTGTTACGTGTTTATGCCTTTAGGGTGTAGTTTGCTAATTTAAGTCTATAGGTGTGCGAGTATATAACTTTAGGGACCAAAAGTGCTAATAGTTTAACTTGATTTCACCTTATAAAACTTAATTACAAAACTTAGATGTCATCTAAACAAGAAGGGCCAAATGTGCTAAAGTCGAATATGATCGATAAATGACATCCCACCCCCACCCCCCCCCCCACCCCGCCCCCCCCCTGTTTGGTTTCAATGTTCCCCACACACACAAACACACTCTCAAACCCTCACGCACACTCTCTCCGATACATCACTCAAACAAAGCATAGTCATCATTTTATCTCTAAGGTATATCTTTAAATCTTGATCTTCATTCTAATCAATTCGAAACCTAAAGGAATTGATCGTTTTTCACCACTCTTTGATCGCAGTTTCCCTAATTCTATAATTAGGGTTCTTAAAATCAAAAATGGTTAAAACTTTAAATTGATTGAGGGGGCTTATGTGTGTTAGGTGTAATATATGTATAGGTTAATCAAGTTTTATCATTCTATGTGATTGAACATGTTCTGATTGCCTTGTGCTCGAAAATTTAGAAATATGCAAAAATGAGGTATAAAGGATTATGGGTTTTGTATGGGGATTGTTGTACCAGATTTTTGGATATGCTAGGTAATGTTAAGGTTTTTTTTGAAATCATTCTAGTTAGTTTGTTGAATTTTCTTGATTTTATTGATTGTGCTCGTTAAATGCTAAATCTCATCATCATACTCTAAAACAATATAAGTTGGCCTCATCAAGTGGTTTATTGTTAGATTCGATCTAGTTAAAACCTTAGAAACAGAGACGATCAAATATGTATGAATTTCGAACAAGCATGAAAAACGTATGGACCGATCAAGTGATTTGTAATGTTGAACCTCGATCGAGGTAATTAAGTGTTAGATCGACGAGTGCAATGTAATGTGAACTGATCGAGTGGTATAAAGTGTGGATTTTGTTCCAACGAGTGTCAGTGTGAGTGAAACGATCTCGAAGTGATTCTGTAATACGGACCGAACGAAGTAATTTGTAGTATGGACGAACGATATGAATATTTATGAGGAGACGTCGAACGATGGAATTCATAGTGAGGACTACCGAACGATTGAATCCTAGTGAGGACATTTTTATTCTTACCCATCGAACGAGTAGATCCAGTATGGATCGAACGAGTAAATCATTGAAATGGACCCGAACGAGGGGAAACTTGTTTGTGGGTTTAACCGAACGAAATAAACCAACTCATGGGACCAAGATAACGAGTAAACATTCTCATGGACGATCTAGTGTAAAATGATGGAAATCAGATATAGTGATACTTTTGTGCGTTCAAACCAATAAGTTATAGTGTGCTCAATTGAGTGCTAATGTGTTAGAAGCTATAACAATTTTTTTTTTTTTCAAATACACACACTTAAGATCAGATTTTTTCCAACTAAGGTTAAAATAAAACAAAAGTCTCTTAGTGTAATAATAGACATTAAAGCTTGACAAAAAGGTTATACTACATTCTAATTAGTGTTTCAATAGGTGCCTTTTGTCTCATTAACATTATTAGTCTAATATAAGGTAATGATTGATCTTCAAAGTGCTAAAAGTCATAAAGGTTCTAATGCATGAATGATTGTGTCACATTATAAAATGCACTGACTCTTTCTTAAACAGACTCATGGAAATCTCAAAGGTGGATCAGATTGCTTTGGATGATGCTTTAGTTGCTCCTGCCACCGACTTAAGTTGGTAATGTAATCTTGTTTAAGCTCGGGATGCACATCAAAGGGAAGCAACTCTTCAAGTAGTCTACGGAGTGTTAAAACATGTAATCTCTCTCTTGTTATAGATTGATCATAAAAGATTACATGTTTCTACGCAAAAGGTAGTATGAAGTACTGTTACCGATAGGTTAATCCTTTTCTAATGCACTACGCGTTTCCCTAGACGTGTCTACACGATCAGACTAAGATGGGTTTCCTACGACCTACGCGCCACAATCATCAATCAAGAAGCCAACAAATAAAATGATCTATAATCCGAAATTTCATGCAATCATAAGCAAATACAAAGGAGGGTTTAGCCTCGCATGTTTATTAAAGAAGCAAAGAGATAAATCAATCACACAACACATCGAACATATTGATATGATTATTGATAAATAACCTTACTTGATTAAAACCATAGATTCAGGTAGTTCAATAGGGTTTTGAGGCCCTAAAAACAACCTATGAAGCTGCTACAAAGGCTAGGATTCGTCTCCCTACAGTTATACAAAGTTACACACTTGAAACCTTAAAATCGGTTTTAGTATTTTAGATATCGCTCGATATGCGACGGTGTTCACGTTGTAAATCCTGGACGCCGTCGCTACGTGGAATGATGCTAGATCCTCGTTGAGTCGGCTACGTCATGAGCGTCACTAAACCTCTGCAGCCGTCACTAGAGGGTCACGACGCATCGCTTTATGCCTGCGGCGCTCTTTCGTACTCTACGGCTTGTAGCAATATTTCATCAAGGAGTTGTGTAGGTAGTAATTCGTCTGTTTCTTCTCTAAATGAGCCCAAGTCACGTGTATTCCCTCTAAATGCCATCCAAGGCTAAAAACCTAAAAATAAATGATTAAGCACATAATCTGGGCATATTTGCATGATTTAGGGGGTTAAATGGCCCCAAAATAATGTATAAAATGACACCTCATTAGTGGTGATGGGGTATCAAGAATGTGATCAAGAGGAGTGATTGGTGACAAAGAAAGAGTGATATCCAAAGAAGGATGACTTTGAAGTGGTTGAGGGTTTGAAGGTCTAGGAGGAACATCCAAGATGTTGTCAAGCAAAGGGTTTAAAGGTTTAGGAGAGATTGGTTCATTTGATGATGGTGGTGAAATTTTAAGTTTTGATTAAAAAGAAGAAGATGTGTTCTCTTGGCTTGATGAGGTTTGATTGGTTGATGGAGTTTTTGATGGTGCATTTGGAGGAGTTGGAGATGAAGAAGTTGTTGTAGGAGAATGTGTAGTGGTGACATCTTCATCACTAGAAATGTTAACAAATACTTGTCTAGGAGGGATTATGGTTAGTTTGATTTTCTTGGAAGGGTTAGAAGAGGAAGCTTGAGTGGAATTATGGTAGGATGGTTTGAGAAGATGAGATGATAAGAAGTGTAGTAAGGAGGATTATTTAATTAGGAGCATATGATTGAAATGGCAAAGCATTTGAGGATTAAGTAACACTCCTATACTACGAATGATTAAAGATAGATTCCCAAAAGTGGTTTTAGCAAAAATACAAGAGTTTAGCTGGGCGTACGAGAAGAGAATTAGTCAACTGTATAGATAAATCAGTAGTCATAGTAAAATTTCTGTAATTCTGATGGCGGGTCCACATAAATAGATGGCGGTCCCAAAATATAAGGGGCGCTATGTATTTATGGGGGGCGTTTTTTGGACGGGCGAAAAAAATTCCAGTTTTCAAATTTTGTTAAATCTGTCCAGAAAAGGTTTCCTAAAGATACCCTTTTGCAGTCAATCCTATTTTACCAGGGATCATCTAACATCTAACAATCACATTCACAAGATTGACTATTCCAAATTCTATTAAGGAGACACATATAGGTATATGAATTAAGAGATAATCAAGCATGGTATAAGTAATCACATTGTATCAAGGTGCATGCAAACAAGGGTTTAGGATGATAAAAATGAAATGATCATCTAAGGCAAGTTACATTGCCCATACTACATTCTAAGTTAGTGCTAAATACAATAGGTTTAAGTACTTAATCATAATAAGGTAGTAAATAAGATGAATAATGTTTTATAGCAATTTTCCAAATTGCTCACTTCTTTATGTTCTTCCAAAAGTTTTTGAGGCCTTTCCCGATTGAACCTTAATCCCACCACGATGCTTCATCTCAAATCTGAATTGATGTTGTTGATTTGGTTTTGGCGGGTATAATATGGTTCCATGTGAGGGTCAATGTTAGGTGGGTTTTGAAAGACTTGAGGAACTTCATTTGTTAGAGAGTTAACAAAGCGAATGGGGGAAGGAGTACTTGCACGCGAGATCCCTTCGCCATTTCCATCATTATCGTCATTAAGATGAGAGGAGGATGGTTGGTCAAAGGCGGAGGAAGAAAAAGTAGAGTGACAACCTCTTCTCGTGCCATGATCCTTTCTAGTCTTTCGCTGTTGAATGAGCGGGGTAAAGAGGGATTCATGACTATGTTCGTACAAGACATGGGAACTCATTTGACACTCAGAACTCTCACGCATAGCGAATTTAACAAAGGTTAACAACATACGACTAGGGTTAGAATTACCTAGCTGGTTTTAGTGACCCACTCTATTCGTTTTGCCATATAATAGGCGAGATTAAATTTTTTTAAGTTAGCAACACAATAGAGCATGTAATAAAGACACGCGGGAACATGGTCCCGATTACCCGATTACCCCACAGACAAAAAATGTTTTCCCGAATAATCTCTTCCAAAGGCTTCAGGGTTGGCTCAATTTCACGAGTTAGAACTTGATATTCAAGAACATCAATTTCTTCCTCATGACGGATGCGACGGACTTGACCTTCTCTATCAATTCGAATAGACGAAATGATGTCATCAGGAGAAGGAGGGTTGGTTTGATATGGACCATCCGTAGGGACACCATATGCCAACTCGTCAAGTGACCATTTGTCAGTAAAGACGCAGGCACCCTCGCAAGGTATGTCAAGAATTTGAGCAAATTCTTCAAGAGAGTAAGAAAAGAATTGATTTTGAATCACAAATTCGATGAACATTTCACCTTCATCGGAATAATTTATTTGATATTGACTATAAAACTCAAGAATGAAACGAGGACAAATTTGGTCATTAATTTCAAGGAGACACTCAAACTCGACAAAGCTGAACAGAGACCGAACATAGTTTAGATCCGCAAAGTTATCAAAAACCACCCGACCCTCATGAATGCAACGACTTTCAAGGTTTCTTAGTTTTTCTTTTATAGGTGTACGGTATTCTATGTGATATTATTGGTATATAGGCTCTTGTATTTTTGTGATCTTCAGATGACTTACGAGGCATGATTTCCTAAAACAAAAGCAAAATCATATTTTATTACCGTTTACTTGTAATTTGTTATGCACATTATTTCTAGTGTGTGCCTAAATGTGACAAATGTAGAGTAACAATTAACTTGACCTAAACTTTAAAATCCTAAGAATTAATCCAAACACTTCTTATTTTGATTTTGCTCATCTAAACAAGTCAAAAAATACATATGAATTATGTATCTTGAAATTTGTTCATGAGATCATTATGCATGTGTTTGAAAACGTTTTTAAGTTGTATTAACAATGCATAACAACAATTTTATTATGTTCTAATGTGAGTGATTTGAAAATAAAATTGGAGTTTTTGTTCGAAATCAATTTTTCGACAAACTCACAAATGTATGCAAATCCTATGTCTACGGGAAGCATATTAGTTATACATTGTATTCTGGTAGTCTTAATTATACAAAATTGAAAGAAAAATTAGAAATCCCCAATTTTAATTTTTAATGTTCATCATGAACCCTAGACTCAAATTGAAAGAGAATAGATGAAATGACTTACAATTGATGATCTTTAAGATGTTGTAAGTGATTATAGGTGTTGATTTGATTTTCAATTATAGTTTTAGTGGTTGATTTTGAGTTTTTGGGGTGTTTTGTTTGTGTTCGTCGCTACAGATATGAAAGGGGTGTTTGTTTTTATGTTTTGAATTTTTTTAATTAAGTGTTCAATTTTAGTGTCTGCTGATGACGGTCTCATATCGCCTGGCGGTCCCAAATATATTAGGGGCCGCCTAGGGTATGGGGGCCGCCCTTAGCGAGGGGTTTTGGACTAAGTTTTGACAAAAATTTTACAACGAGGAGTGACGTTTTAATTTGCATTTCACGAATTAAAAATGTCTAACTAGCTTCGGATGAAGCAGTTAAATTTTCACGACCGCGAATGAACGGCAGGACTAGAATTGAGACGAGTTTAAAGAAAGCAACTAAGGAATGTGTTCCATCATTCCTAAACCAAGACGTAGATAGGTAAACGATTCACATTTAAGGGGTTTCGTAAGAATTTTGGCGATGTTGTCGACGAACGACACTTTTTTGATTGAGATATGTCCTTTCTGGACATTATCACGAAGAAAGTGATGATGAATTTTGATGTGTTTGGTTCGAGAATGGTTCAAGAATGTTGCATCGGGTTTTGCTAAGCTCAATCACGCCTTTATTGTCGCACATGATCGGGAGGTCATCGAGTCAAATAGCGTAGTCGATAAGAGCTTGTTTCATCTATAGTGTTTGTTGACATGCCTTTCCGGCCGGCTTTGGTAGTGGATATAGCAAGAGCGGTTTGTTTCTTTGAGAACCAAGATGTCAAACAACATCCCACGAACATACAAATACCGTTAGTGCTATTTCGGTCCACATAATCTCCCGCATGATCAGAGTCAGCATATACTATGGTTTCTATGCCGGTCCCCTTAGGATACCATAATCCTAAGTGCGTAGTGCCTTTAATGTATCAGAAGATACGTTTAACCGCTTCTAGGTGAGAGG